>CDEZ01022488.1:0-25161 GCA_000826365.1 Acanthamoeba royreba | reverse complement strand
CACACCGGAGGCAGTGCAAACGCCACCAGCACAAGGCAGCCACTTCACGCGAAACCCAAGTGCCCCTTCGGTCGCGTCTGTGACACCCATACCACCGTCGATCGTCCATCAGTACCCACCACCCGAGGAGGTAGCGCCTACACTTAGTCCTCCACGACCACGAATCAGTGATCTCTCGCTCACCGGTGCCGGTTCCTCCTTTGGCTTCATCGGGGACGGCGGGGAGGGCAGCCAGTCAGCTTCATCGAGCCAACAGGACCTTAAGCAGCAACAACAGCCCGTTACGGGCATGGATATGGCCCTCGACGCGTCCACGGCGGGCATGGACACCGACGAGAACGGCGAGGAGCTGCTCAAGGAGCTCGACACCTTCTGCTGAGAATTCTGATTCCAATCTACCTTATTATTTATTTTCGGAATGAAAATTTGTGGAAACATGAAACGATTTGGCCAAAATCAAAATCAATAATTAATTTGTAATAAAACAACGTTGTGTATTACAATTGTTCTTCGTTTTTCCAGATGACGGCGCGTACGTGGCACGTCCTGTGTTGGGCAGCCACGCTGTTGGTGGTGCTGCTGGGCGTCGCGGCCGCCGATGACTCCATCGTGCACACTCAATCGGGCCCGGTTCGTGGGTTGGTCTACGCCGGCTTCCGCGTATTCAAGGTGGTCCTTGACCTTGACTTACCACTTCAAAGAGCTGAAGTGCTAACCTGTCACCGGTGTTACACCCAGGGCATACCCTACGCTGAGCCACCTGTGGGTCAGTTGCGGTTCCAGCACCCGGTCCCCAAGCGGCCATGGGGCAGCGTTCCCTACAACGCGACTGGTATCGCTGCCAAACCTTTCATCTGCGTTTTCCAAGTTAATGCGCATACATTCTTCAAATTTCGATAATCATCTCGCTTCGCAAGCCGACAAACATTAGGAATTTAGAAAATGCATTTCTCCGTGTCGCTGATCTTGGCGTGTGCAGCATTTGGGCCAGGTTGTCCGCAAAGATGCGTCCTGCCACCACACCTCTGTCCTGAGGTGCAAGATGAAGACTGCCTGTTCCTCAACGTCTGGACTCCGCGCAACGCAACCGGTCCTCTTCCAGTCATGTTCTTCCTGCCTGGCGGTCGCTTCGAACAGGTCCGGTGATCTTGTTATTGGGGTCCATCAGGACTCAAGATGAGTGCATGATATTCATCATCATCGTGCATAACAGGGAGAATCGGCATCTTCGGTCTACAGCGGAGAGTACATGGCGAGCACGTCGAACGTAATCCTCGTGACCATTAACTACCGCCTTGGCGTGTTAGGCTTCCTTGTGGCCGACGGCATTCCTGGCAACTTTGGTCTCAAGGATCAACGCGTAGCGCTGGAGTGGGTGATCAAGAACATCGCCGCCTTTGGTGGTGACCCTAAGCAGGTTCCCATCTGCGCTTCCCTGTCAAGGGGTTCGATGCTGAATGTCGCTCACTCGTGTTGGCTGTTGGCTTCACTTCATTAATTTGCAGATCACTATCTTCGGCGAGAGTGCGGGAGGGAGCTCCGTTGCGGTTCACCTTGTGTCACAGTACAGCAAGGGTCTGTATTCGAAGGCCATCATCGAGTCCAACCCCTTCAGCTTGCCTATGAAGACTGTTCCACAGGTTTGAGATCCCTGACTGGAGGGTCTATCCTCACTCACTCGCTCCATGCAGGCCAGGGACCTGGCAAAGCTGTTCGTCAACCAGATCAAGTGTCCTTGGGGCTCACAAACGGTGTGATAGCGTTGATATGTCCTTTTTCTAGGCTGATTGTAACTCACACGATTCCGTTTAGTTGTCCTGCCTCCTCACAAAGAGTGCATCTGATATCGTTGCGGCCGGCGCAGCGATAGAGAACACGGTTGAGTTCTTACATCCTCTTCTCTCGGGCATGCCTTGGACGCCAGTCAGTACGACGCGATAACGTCCTTCTCGTTTTTCATGATATATGTTGATTGTTCTCCGTATCTGTCTCACAGTTGACGGTGATGAACTGCTCGGTCAGCCTTGGAGCCTGATTTATAATGGCCAGTTCAATCGAGGTACCTTTGTTTCAGGATTCTACTCTCTGTCATCATCCAGTCCTTGAGCGTGACACATACATAAACTATACTAGTGCCGCTCATCGTGGGCACGGTGTCGGAGGAAGCATGGCCCTTCATCTTCCAGGCCTCATCCACGCCGATCTCTGAGAGCGTGTATATTCTTGCCACAGCCTACCTCTTCAACATAGACATGGTATCGGTAAGGATCCTCGTATGCCTTCCGCATTTCTGCATTCATGATCTGATGAAGATTCATCACTGGATCGCTGGTGATGTCCGAATTCAGGTGCTGAACAAGTACCCACCCGGTGGCATCTGGGACGATTCGGACTACCGTCCCCTACTCGCTCGGCTTGCTACGGACTACCTCTTTGTGTGTCTCTCACGAGGCGTTGCTCGCAAGTGGAGCTCGGCGGGTGCGCTCTTGCAAATCCTTTCATCCAACAGTCGTCGTTTACTCACAAGCTCATGCATGGCTCGTGTCTCAGGTGTACCCACGTACTTGTATCAGTTCAATCACGCTGCATCTTTTGATGCCTGGGGTTCTAACTACAAGTATTGTGTGGGCCATGGTGCGCATTCACACAATCCTCGCTGTCACATCAACCCTCTTCCTCAATAGCCTGGCATTCTCCTTCTCCACAGTTTGTCACGGAATCGAGTTGCCGTTTGTGTTCCACTCCGTGAAACCCTTCTTCAACTTCACCACTGGCGAAGACGATCTTTCCAAGCGCATGGTCACGTACGTATTCGGACGTACCTGCTTCACGCTGTCCAACACTACTGGATTGTATGATCTAACTTCATCCATTCTGCTGCAACTACATGCAGATACTGGACCAACTTCGCCAAGAGCGGGAGTCCCAATGGACCCGTCCCAGTGCAACCTGCGTGGCCCGCGTACAATCAGGCAGCTGACCAGAATGCCGAGCTCGCGGTGCCCCCAACCATCCAGTCAGGCCTGCGCGCGTCGTACTGCGACTTCTGGGACAGCTTGGGGTACTCCTTCGGCACCTGAAGCAAGATGGTGATGCCGTGTGAATGTACATGCCTGTTGTGGTTTTATTACTCCTCTTTCCTTCATCTTTAGCTCCGTTGTTGCTGTCCTACAACCACGGCTTCAAGAATCCTCTCTCTTCGCGAGGGTATGGCACTCATTCCACGTCTCTCGGTCCCTCACACGTCCACAGCTGTGTGGATGGCAGCGTAGACTAGGAATTCGTTTAAAGGCATTCAGATGAACCCTGTATGATCAGCACAACCATCTATGAAAAGGATAATCATGCTAAGTGAGGGGAGCACTGTTATTTCCATCATATGCATATATGATCTGCTAGATCATATCAGCATATATGATCTGTATTTGCATGTACTGTGTCCTGTTTGACTTAGACGAGCTGGCGTTCGAAGCCCCGGATGAGAATGTTTGGGGAGAAAAACAGAAAGCCTTTCGCCGGATGGGTTGTTTTCGCTCTCGCGGCGAGCCAGATACACCGCCTGTCATGGCCTGCCGATCCGGCTTCGTTCGGGTTTACCACCATGCTGGGAGACCTGATCCGGTGGACGAGCTACTACTTGGGTCTGCTGAGCTCCGCCCTCATCGGCGGTCCTGACAGTGGGCAACATGGACTCTGTCCTGTCCTCCTCGTATGAGGAGCCCTACCAGGTTCACATCGCTCTGAGCGTGCTGGATTCCATCGCCAAGTGCGGCTTACCCGACCAAACCCAGTGCGTTGACTCAACAAGCTCGGACTTAAAAAACAGGATTGTTGACGACATCGTCACTCGTACCTTCTGAGTATGACCTGCTGCAGCTCTTTCCCAACGAGTTCCAAAGCAAGGTCGATGGACGCGTGCAGATCTCCTCCATCGAAACACACTTGTCAGCGATCTCCATCCTCTTCAACAGCATCCCGAGCCGAGCAACGCAAGATGAACTCTGCAGAGCTGTTCTCACTTTCTTTGTCAGAAACGTCTCATGACAGTTCGGCCTCTTCCTTGGTTTCTGTCCTTGTTCTCCTCTGCTTTGGTGATGACGTGTTCGTTGTCGTCTTTGTGTCGGACTTCCTTGGCTTCTTCTTGGGCTTGAGGAGATTGCTTGACTTGGCACTGCGGATGCCGTACTTCTTGAGGATGCGCTCGGTGGCTCGCTTGGCCTGGTCAGTGGCCAACACGATGTGCTCTCCGCTGTCGAAAAGGAAGTCGAGGAACGGCTCCCGACACTTCTCCACCTCTTCCATCAGGTTCTTCAGATTGCGGATCTCCTTCCCGTTGAGGGAGAGCAGCTGCAGGGCCTGATCCTGGGAGAACCCGGCATTCACCTGATCCTGCAGGATCTTCGTCATGACCACCACTTGTTCATCATCGAATCGTTTGGTATTTTGATAATAGTGCCGCCCTGTTGTTCATCATCAGGATGGCCAAGGTGAGCAATGATGGCCAAGAAGATGAGTGATGGTGCACAGCATAGAAAAGATCTTACCTACGATCGGAGAGGCGTCGATGGAGTTGATGTAATTCTCGCTGAGACTGACGAAAACGAGACCGGCATGGATGTAATAGTTTGGTACAGCTACACCGCGCTGTTCCTCGTGCGCGGGGATAAGATATCTGCGGGGCTCTGCCACCACCTCAACAGTGTGCTCCTGGCCGTTACGAAGGAGCGTGAACTTGAGCTTCTCCCCAACGTACTTCTTGGTCACTGCAGTTCATCCAATACGCTCTTGCATGAGATTGTGGTGCATTGCAGCTCAAGGGCGAGATCAACAAACCAAAGTACTCAAAGGAAAGCCGCAGGTTTTCCTTGTCCTTGCTCTCCGAAAGCGAGACGGTGCCATCATTCCCGATATCGACGCCCTCCACTTTCATCACAATGTCCCCTGGCTTTAGTGACAGCACGAGTTAGAGGATTCAACTTCGGACAACCAGTCGAGGACAACGTACCAAGATGAGCCCCTTGGCACCCGACATCTCGTCCACTTTGGTGACCATGACGCCAGTCTGGCCCTTCTTCAGTTTGGCCCACTTTCGCAGTGACTCGTTATCTACAGCTTGCATGAGCGTGCACTCTTCCCCACATCAAGATAACGGTTACGTACCAGCTTTCTGATATTCGAAGCCAGCACTGCAGAACTGAGGCGTGCGCCCCTTCTCCACATCGGTGAGGAAGTGGCGGATGATCTCTGTCGGGATGACGTATCCAACGCTCTCTGCAAAGTGCACAGTATTGAGACCTTGCCACTGACTGAATTCCATCAGGGAGGCACCAGGATTCGACACGTACCAGTCCATATTCCACCCATCTTCTGGAACACCACGCCCACGATCTTGTTGTCTTGATTAAGCACTGGACCACCACTGTTGCCAGGATTGATGGCTGCATCGATTTGTAACGTGAGCAGTTTGAGTCCTTCATCCTGAACAACATTGAGCGAGGCATGATATCAGATTTTGCTGCTCTATTGCAAGGCCGAACAGAACTTTTTTGTACCTTGAACGAGCGAATAATCTGATACTGCTGTAGCTCAAGGCGTGATACGACACCACGCGTGGCGCACAAGCTCTCGCCGCCTTCAGGATAGCCCTAAATGATGATGCCAACCAAAAGAATGTAGGTAAGCATCGCTAACATGGAACGATGATCAAGCAAACGTACAAAGACAACGACAGTATTCTGCAGTGAAGGCGTATCAACGAACTCAAGAGGCTTGAGTCCAGCGAAGAACTTAGGATCAGCTACTTCCAGCAACGCCCTGAAGAAATGAGTGGATGTCTTCAGTACTGCAGCCCTTCAGGCGAGTGTGCAGTGATGGAAGCGTACAGATCGCAATCGTGATTGATGGCCACGACTGATGCGGAGAAATAGCGGGCGGTGTCCTGTCGCTGTGCCCTCACGAACGTGTTGTTGGCCACCACATGCGCCGCAGTCAAGATACGTAACTTGCCTGCACGTACACGCGTACACATTCACATACAATCATCAGAACCGATCATCTAATCCACGTCATGCTGTCATCGTTCAGCCGCCAAGCAGGCTGACGATGACCATTCGTGCATGGTCATGCAGGCACCATCAGCTCTGCCACGGACTGAAGAAGAATGTCGGACGCACCAGGTGGACTCTCGATGACACATGCCGAGCCGGAGGTATAGTACGGATCTCCCTTCTGCCACGGCAGCGCCCAGTCGGGCTCGGCTGCCGCCACTTCCAGACGCACCACTGACCGCATCACCTCACTCTGGCTCGCCGCCAGCGGCACCTGCATGACCTGCTCCTGCGGCTGTGGCTGCGGCTGGGCAGCTGCCGCCGCCGTGCGCCGGCTGCGCGCCGGGGCGCTCGCGCCGCCCTCCGACCTCCGGATGATATCCGCGAACATCGCTTCGTCCTCTGCCGCGTTGGTCTCGTCTCGGGCGGCGCGGCCGCGCCGTGGCCGNCCGCCCGCCATCCTCGCTGCCGCTGGCGGCCGCCGAACCGCGGCCACCGCGGGCATAGTGCCGCACCCAAATCGTGGAAGATCGGAGATGCCGCGACACAGGGAGGGACAGGGCGGATGTTGAGGACGACACCGCACGCAGGGATGGAACTGAACCGGTGGTGGGAGACCTGCCAGGCAGAATCTGAATGAGGCCGGAGGACCGCGGATGGAGGAGGGACGACCCACTGGTGAGCGGCCCTGTGGTCCCAGTAGTCCCACCAAATCGTGCCTGCACCGCCCGTCGCATTGACATTGACCCCAAAATTGTCAAGAAGCGATGGAGAAAGATGAAGATGCTGAAGATGAGTACAAGCTTTGGAGGAAAAGAAGAGAAAATGAAATTTCTTGAATCTAAAATTATGAAATAGTTCTGAAATAAACGAAACAAATTTTATCAACAAGAAAACTAAAGAATTCAAAGACCGCAAGGACGGCTTCCTTCTCAACAAGAGATCATGAACGAGGACGATCACGGCGACCTCGAGTTCTGGCCGTCGTCGAGTGGGAACCACGCGAGACGCTTGGTTGGGCGTTCTGCACGCGTTGGATCATCTCATCGACCATGGATTGCATGAGGGACAGCGAAGCTCGACTGTCCCGCACGCGCGACGCCACACGTCCTCGTGTTGCGGCGTTGGGCCTCCGGACGACCGGTTCATTCTCGTCGTAGTCTCCATTGTCCTCGCTCGTACGACCCTCTTCGGTCACGACATCGCAGAGTGTGTTGATGATCGTCTCGAGAGATTCCATGAACTGGAGGTGTTGATCAAAATCGGCCATAGACTTCTCGTTCGTCCGGTCGGGCTGGCGGTTACGATCAAGGGCCTTACGCGCCTCGGCCACGTCGCTCTGCAGCATCTCGAGTTTGCCAAGACTCGTTCGTCGTATGACGGCACTGTTCAGCGTGGCAAGCCGTCGTTCCACCGCGGCGATCAATTGGACTTCCCTGGCCACCAGCGCTCGTGGCCAATCGGCAGCATCGCCGCCGCTTTGCTTGCTTCGCGCGTTTAGCAGCTCATTCCTCTCCTCAAGCTGCTTGGTGAGAGCGGCTATTGTCGCGTCTCGCTGTGCTAACTCAGCCTTCTTATCTGCTGTCGCACGGCGCAGATCGGTAAGCTGAGCTCGTAGATCGTCCAGCTCCTTCACCAAAGAAGCTTTCTCGAGTAGCCACGTTGTAGGCTCATCTTCTCGTGGCAAATCGTCATCATTTTGGTCACTTGTAGCTGGAAGGTCCAACGGCGCCTCAGTAAGTGCTTCTTCGGTCTCTTGCGCTAGAGCCTGAACAGCTTCCGCTTCGGTGGTAAGTAGCTGGCTGCGTCGCTCATCCAAGCGTGAGCGTACGCTTGAGGCGACCTCGAGCAGTCGCTCTTCGAGTTGCACGAGTGAACGATCCCGCACGGCGAGCTGCTGGCGAAGGCCTCCGATTTCCTCGGTGATGCGTTGCTTCTCGGTGACCTCCCACTCGTGTTGGTGTCGCTCCCATTCTTCCGTCAGCTTCTCAAATGATTCGCCCTCGTCGCCATGAGGAGCAGGGCGAATGGCACCGTGGTTATCCGGATCAGCACAGCTAGTCAGCGCCAATCGTTCATCCTCAACTTTCTGTAAACGGTCTCTGAGAGTTTGCAGCTCATTCTCCCTCTCCGCTAGTTCTTGGCGTAGGGCTGCGAGAGCTCCACTAAGCTCCTCCACGCTCTCGTTGGGAGGGGTGTCCGCCAACGAGCTCGATAAGCGCTGATTTTCGGCTCGCAGCGACTCAAGCTCCGCCTGGAGTTGTTTGATCGCGTTCTCGTTACGCTCCGTTTGCACCTCGGCAGTGTCCTGAGCAATAGCGCTTTGTAAGCCCGAGGCGGCCCACGAAGCGTCGGCTTTCTCTTCGGCGAGCTCTTTGCGTAGTTGCTGCACGATAAGCTTGAGGCTCTCGCGCTCATTAATCGTTGCTTCTAGCATATCGATCAACCCATCAGTCTCGCGTTTGGCCTGCTCAAGCGCCACCATTCTCTGCGAGCTAGTAAGGGCCATGTGCTTGAGCTGATCCATAGCCTTGTCTCGACGCTCACGCTCAAAGTCCAGCTCTTGGGTGAGGCAGGCTATGGTCACTTGAGCTTCTTCGAGCTTCCTACGGATATCGTCCTTGCCCTGCTTATCATCCTCGGCGAGATCCTCTCCCTCGACATGCTGGCGCTGTATCTTGTCCTCGAACTCTTTATCTAGCTCATCGAGTCGCACCATAGCCTCGATAATGTCGCGGCGCAGAGCTTCCTTCTCCTCTCGCATTACGTCCAGCTCTCGCTGCAGCTCCATAGTGCCCTCGCGCTTCACCTCTTCCAGCTCCTTTCTCAGGTCTTCGTTTTCGCGCCGAAGCTCCTCGCACTCCTTGGCTTCGACCGAGACCGTTTCCTGCGCCACAGTTTGAGAGAGACCATCAAGTTGTTCCTTCAGCCGATTGTTGTGGCGCTTTTCCTGCTGCAAATCGCGACGGGCTTCCTCGAGTTCGGCCTCAAGCACCTCCTTTTGTCGTGCGTCTTCGATCAGGGCGCTCTCGACACTCTGCAGGCTCTCCGTGATCAGGCGTAGCTGTGCGTCCTTCTCCTCGCTCTCCACAACATATTGTGCCTGTTTACGCAGTAATTCGTTCAGCCGTTGCTTGAGCTCCTCCACTTCGAATGGATCTATCTTTGCGTTTGTTGCCTCTTTCTCAAGTAAGTGTTGTCTTACTGCACGCAGCTCTTCAGCTTTGTTCTCGAGCTCTTGCTGCAAAGCCACGGAGTTTCTGGCGGCAAGCTGTCCCTCAAGCCGCTTGATCGTATCTTCCAGATCCTTCTCGTGCTCGCGTTGAACTTGCATCTGGAACCGCAGCTCCTTGAGCTCTTCGGTCAGCTGCTGGGCTTCGCGATCAGCTCCTAGAGGCGTTGGCCTCTCGCTGGCTGCAACGGGAGAGGAGGTCACGTCTTGTTCGCGATCGCGGCGAATGGCATCTTGGATGACGACATTCTCGAGCTGTCGTTCGAGGAAGTCTCTCACAGCTTCCACGCTCTGCTTCTCCTTCGTCATGGCCGCCAAATCCGCCGACAGCTGCTCGATTCTTCTCTGCATAAACTCCGTCTCTTCATGTTGATTGGCATTCTTAGCCTCATCAGCCGTCTCCCCGCCACTCGAAGGTTCTTCGTCTGAACGATTTTCGGTTCTATCCGTAGTATCCTTAGCTTGGTATTGACGCAATAGATCGGTGAGCTGGCCGTTCTCCTCTTCCAGCTCCATAAGCCTGGCCTCTACAGCATGAAGTTGGCGCTCCATTTCAATCCGTGCTTGCTCGGCAATCTCACGAGCTTCCACCATACGGGTAAGCCCTTCCTCGAAAACAGACTTCTCCTCATTCAATCGTTCTAGCTCATGCCCTTGGTCTTCCGGTCCCTTCGTGCTTGCCTGTACTCGCTGCAGTTCCTCCACTTGTGTCTGTACGCGGCAAAGGGTGGCGTCGCGCTCGTCCAAGGTTTGTCGCAATTGGCCCACATCTTGGAGATATTTATCCTCAGCTTCGGTCCAACGACTCACGGTCTCCCGCAAGTACTTCTCGATGTTGGCTTTGGCGTCAGCCATCTGTTGCAGCTCCGACTCCAGGGTTCCTAACCTTTCCTCTAGCTCAAGCACGCGAGCATCGGCAGCACGGCGCTGTCCCATGGCCTCCTCAGCCAGTCGTAGCAATTCTTCCTGAGCTTCCTTCTCGTTTCTTCCGCTAGCTGCGTTCGCCAACAGCGTTTCGTCCAGCACTCGTCGCAACCTGTCGATCTCCTGAATATGGCTAGAGCTCTTGGTCTGTAACTGCTGCAACTGGTGATTCAGTGCGCTCTGCTCCGTCTTCATATCCTCCTTCTCCTTACTGAGGTCTGCATTCTGTTTTAGCAGCTCTTGCTCCCTCTTTTCCAGGCTCTCGGTTCTGCTGCGCGCCTGGCGTAACTGATCGGCGATTTCATGCAGACGCGTCTCAGCCTCAGCGCGCCTTTGCTCGTCTAGTTCCTTGGCCTCTACCATCCGCATAAGGCCCTCTTCTATCACCGCTTTCTCCTCCCGCGCTTGCTCCACCTCTCGTCGGAGTTGTTCATTACGCTGTTGTAATGCCCGCTTTTCCTCCAGCTCTTCGCTCTTCTTCTTATCAACCGTGTCTTTTGTGGCAAGCTGTCCCTCAAGCTGCTTGATCGTATCTTCCAGATCCTTCTCGTGCTCGCGTTGAACTTGCATCTGGAACCGCAGCTCCTTGAGCTCTTCGGTCAGCTGCTGGGCTTCGCGATCAGCTCCTAGAGGCGTTGGCCTCTCGCTGGCTGCAACGGGAGAGGAGGTCACGTCTTGTTCGCGATCGCGGCGAATGGCATCTTGGATGACGACATTCTCGAGCTGTCGTTCGAGGAAGTCTCTCACAGCTTCCACGCTCTGCTTCTCCTTCGTCATGGTCGCTAAATCGGTTGATAGTTGCTCGATTCTTCGTTGCATTGAATCTATAGACTCTCGTGCATGATCAAGCTCTCGTTGGGCAGTTGAGTCAGGGTCAATGTTCCTCCTAACAGCCACACTTTGGTCGGTGGCCTCATAGTCCTTCTCCATCTCTCGGTGCATCTGTTCGCGTATCGATATAAACTCGAGCTGCCTTTCGAGGAACTGGCGCTCATTGTCGACATGATCGCGCTCGTTGCGGAGCTGCTGGTGGGCGTCAGTCAGCTGGTTCCACTGCAGAGTTTTCTGTTGTAACCGCTCCTCTAGCTCATCGCGCTGACGTTCTAAGACGTGAATGCGTGCGGTGAGTACGTTCAAGTCTTGGTTGTCCGCGGATACCGCCCTATCATCAGCGTCCTGCGAGCTGGCTATGTGCTCTAATTGATGTTTGAGGAACGCTCGCTCGCGCTGGACCTCGTCATTCTCTGCACGGACTTGTCTTAGCTCGTCCTCCTTCTCTTCATTAGCTGTCGCGAGCGTTCTGATTTGTTCCGCTAGCTGTTCCAAGTGGCTATCCCGTTCGTCGGTATCCGTACCTCCGGCAAGATCTGCCTCATAGTGGAGGTCGTCATGAGTGTGAAGTTGATCGAGTTGCCGTTCCAAGAAGACTCGTTCTGCCTCGACCTCTTCCTTCTCCTCTCGCAACCGTGATGCCAGTGCTTCCTGTTCATGCGCTCTCTCTTCTGCTGCGCGCAAACGATCCGCCAACATCGCAACCTCTTGTTCCTTGGCTCTCACCTGCTCGGTCAACCTCTCCATCGCATTTGCCTCTCGCTCCTTCTCCTCGTCGTCGCCACCGTGATCGTCTGTGGTTCTTCTTGAGGCCTCTTGTGCTTCGGAAAGCCGTTCCTTTTCGCGATGAGCCTCGTCCTGCATGGCGAGCAGCTCCAGCTGTCTCTCCAAGAAGTCTCGCTCTTTTTCTGCTGCTTCCTTCTCCTCTAATGCTCGAGCCAACACGTTCTCGTGCGCTTCGGCCTGTCCTTCAAGCACAGGCACTCGGCCAACAAGATGCGCCAGCTCTTGTTCCTTGCTCTCAAGCTTTGCCACCAACTCATCATCGACAGCTCTGCTCGCCAGCTGTTCAGCGAGACGCTCCTTCTCGCGATGGGCCTCGTCGCGCATGGCAAGCAGCTCCAGTTGTCGCTCCAAGAAGTCTCGCTCCTTCTCCGCTGCCTCTTTTTCTTCCAGTGTCCGAGCCAACTCAGCTTCTCGTTGTTGGCTCTTCTCTTCGAAAGTGCGCACTCGATCTCTCAGAACGACAAGCTCATGTTCCTTGAGCTCAAGCTCTCGTGCCAAGTTCTCCTCTCTGCGTCCAGCAGGCTCGAGTGGCAATTGAGCAGTCAGCTGTTCGGTGAGGCGTTCCTTTTCGCGATGAGCCTCGTCCTGCATGGCGAGCAGCTCCAGCTGTCTCTCCAAGAAGCCTCGCTCCTTCTCTGCTGCTTCCTTCTCTTCCAATGCTTGACCAAGCGATACCTCGTGCGCCTTGATCTGCTCTTCAAGCGCACGCACTTGACCATCAAGGCTGGCCAGTGCTTCATCTTTGACCCGAAGTTCCTCCGTTCTCAAGCGTTCTTCCGTGCTCGATCTGCTTGACTCCTCGTCAGCATCTTGCCCTTCTGCAAGACGCTCCCTTTCGCGATGAGCCTCGTCCTGCATGGCAAGCAGCTCCAGCTGTCTCTCCAAGAAGCCTCGCTCTTTCTCCACTGCTTCCTTCTCCTCCAATGCTTGACCAAGCGCCGCCTCGCGTTCCTCCACCACTTTCTCAAGCTTGTCCACACGCTTGCGCAGCATGGACACCTCTTCGTCCTTCATCTCAAGCGCCGCTGAAGTGACACTTGACTCCTGTGCTGTGTGCTCTTCTGAGAGACGCTCCTTTTCGCGATGGGCCTCGTCGCGCATGGCAAGCAGCTCCAGTTGTCGCTCCAAGAAGTCTCGCTCCTTCTCTGCTGCTTCCTTCTCCTCTAATGCTCGAGCCAACACGTTCTCGTGAGCCTCGGCCTGTCCTTCAAGCACACGCACTCGGCCAACAAGATGCGCCAGCTCTTGTTCCTTGCTCTCAAGCTTTGCCACCAACTCATCATCGACAGCTCTGCTCACTGTCTGCGGCGCCAGCTGTTCAGCGAGTCGTTCCTGTTCGCGATGGGCCTCGTCGCGCATGGCGAGCAGCTCGAATTGCCTTTCCAAAAAGCCTCGCTCCTTCTCCGCTGCCTCTTTCTCGCTGAGCACTAGCTTGAGTTCTGCCTCTCGTTGCTCAGCCTGTTGTTCGAGTACACGCACTCGATCCCTCAGAGCGGTCAGTTCTGACTCTTTTTCGCCAAGGTCATCCCTGAGTCCGTCAAGACTCAGTGGAACCTGATCGGTGAGCCGGTCCTTCTCGCGATGGGCCTCGTCGCGCATGGCAAGCAGCTCCAATTGCCTTTCCAAGAAGTCTCGTTCCTTCTCCGCTGATTCCTTCTCCTCCAATGCTTGAGCCAGCTCGGCTTCTCGTTGTTGGCTCTTCTCTTCGAAAGTGCGCACTCGATCTCTCAGAACGACAAGCTCATGTTCCTTGAGCTCAAGCTCTCGTGCCAGGTTCTCCTCTCTGCGTCCAGCAGGCTCGGCTGGCGATCCAGCAGTCAGCTGTTCGGTGAGCCGTTCCCTTTCGAGATGGTGCACCTGCTCCTGTCGGAGTGCAAGATCGAGTTGATGGGCCACGCTCTTCTTTTCCTCTTGCAGCTGCTGGTACTGTTTCTCGAGTTCTTCGAGTTGTGCCAATGCCGTGGCAAGGTCATTACGGAGATTCTCGCTCTCGGTAGCCAGAAGCTCTAATTGATGTGCTTTCTCTTGCTGCATTGCCTCCTTTTCCTCTCGCAGGTGGGCAAGTTGTGCCTCAAGTTTTTCCCTGTTGGAAGTCTCTTCCCGCACTTGATCACGGCTTGCCGTTTGCATCAAAGTATCTATCTCAGCTCTCTGCATCTCAGCCTGTGAGGCCTGATTAGATAAGTCCGTAGCATGTGTATTAAAGAATGGGGCTATACTTGGGCAAGTAAGGTATCCCTTTCCTGCAGTAGGCTTTGGCTAGATTCACGCATCTCGGCCAACATCTGACGGAAAAGTGTTAAGTGACTCGAACTGCACAACAGTTTGCGCGCTTGGCTGGAGATGCAGACCTGCTTATGGCGCTCAAGTTGCAGACTGAGCTCCTCGTGACGCTTCAGGGCGGCCTGCTCAGCAGTAAAATGCTGTTGGCGCTGTTCCGCCAGTTGATCACGTTCCCGTTCGAGATGGGACTGAAGAGCAGTAAGTCGGGCCAGTTCCACTTCGTTTTCGCTCTTTTGATCACGGAGAGCGATGAGCTCAGCAAGTAGTTGTTCCGTAGGATCCCTACGCTGCTGCAGAGCATTCAGCACTTCCGCTTGTTGGCTCGATGTCCGTTCGGCATGGGCCAGCGCCTGAGCCAGTCGATCGCGATCGAGCTCGACTTCTCTCTTCTCTCCTTCCACAACAGCCAATGAAGCCTCCAACTTGCACACTGCCTCACAACCTGCCTTCTTCTCGTTCCGCAACTGCTCCAGCGTGTTCATGAGCTCATCGCGCTCTCGCTCCATGTTGGCCACAGCATCGGTCAACTTGACGCTGGCCTCGTGGCGCTCCTTTGCCAACGTCTGCTCATGTTCGGCACGCGCAGACGTCAGCCTTTGCATGTGTTCCACCTGCGTACTGGTCAGCTCCGCCTTGAGCTGCTCATGTTCTGTACGGGCGGCAGAGAGAGATTGGTTGAGCCGTAAGAGGTCGTTTCCTTTATCCTCGTTAGCCTGGTCGAGCTCGCGGCGAGCTTGCTCTAGCAGCTCCAACTGTCTTGCCGCTCGGCCCTTCTCCTCCCGTAGAGTTTGCATCTCCATGCTGAGCTGACGAAGTTCTTCCTCATATTGCTTGCTTGCGTCCTCGCGCACTCGAGTTGGATCCTCATGTGCTCGTAAACCAGATGCATTGTGCGCGCTTACAAGTTGAGCCAGCTCCCGTTTGAGCTGTTCGTTCTCTTGATCTACACCAGCTTTCGCTTCCTGTAGTTGTTGCACTTCATTGGCTTTGGCTGCTATGATCTCTTTGAGCACTTGAACTCGTTCAGTCTGGTTTGCTGCTTGCTCGGTCCAGCCGTAGCTTGGCTGATGGTTCTGGTGACGCTCATCTTGGGAGTGAAGTTGATCGAGTTGTCGCTCCAAGAAGACTCGTTCTGCCTCGACCTCTTCCTTCTCCTCTCGCAACCGTGATGCCAGTGCTTCCTGTTCATGCGCTCTCTCTTCTGCTGCGCGCAAACGATCCGCCAACATCGCAACCTCTTGTTCCTTGGCTCTCACCTGCTCGGTCAACCTCTCCATCGCATTTGCCTCTCGCTCCTTCTCCTCGTCGTCGCCGGCGCCGTCATCTGTGGTTCTTCTTGCGGCCTCTTGTGCTTCGACAAGGCGTTCCTTTTCGCGATGAGCCTCGTCCTGCATGGCGAGCAGCTCCAGCTGTCTCTCCAAGAAGCCTCGCTCTTTCTCCACTGCTTCCTTCTCCTCCAATGCTTGACCAAGTGATGCCTCGCGTTCCTCCACTGCTTTCTCAAGCTTGTCCACACGCTTGCGCAGCATGGTCACCTCTTCGTCCTTCATCTCAAGTGCAGCTGAAGTGGCATGAGATGCACTTGGCTCCTGTGCTGTGTGTTCTTCTGAGAGACGCTCCTTTTCGCGATGGGCCTCGTCGCGCATGGCGAGCAGCTCCAGTTGTCGCTCCAAGAAGTCTCGCTCCTTCTCCACCGCTTCCTTGTCCCTAAGTGCTTGTGCGAGCTCGGCCTCGCGTTCCTCGACCTTTTCCTCAAACCTGCGCACTTGATCAGTAAGGCAGTTAGCTTGCTCCTTGAGGCGAAGTTCCTCAGCCGACTGTCCTTCGTTGGGTCGGGTCGCTAAGTCCCCTGCACGTTGCTCAACAAGCCGTTCCTTCTCGCGGTGAGCTTCCTCTCGCATGGCAAGCAGCTCCAGCTGCCGCTCCAAGAAGTCTCGCTCTTTCTCCACTGCTTCCTTTTCGTTTGACAGATGCCTCAGCTCTGCTCCATGCCCCTGGACCGTCATCTCCAACGCTCGCAGGCGATCGGCCATAGCCGTGAGTCCACTATCCTTCTCTCCCAGTTCTTTGGTCAAGCGCTCTACTGTATCCTTGCTTGCGGCTATCTGCTCGATGAGCTGTTCCTTCTCACGCTGCGCCTTCTCTTGTGCGGTCGCGATAAGTTGCTCCAAGCGTGTCTTCTCTCTGTTAGAAGATTCCACTTCCTCTTGAAGTCGCTTCAGCTCTACCGTGCGGTCGGCTAGAGCCGCTTCCAATGTATTCTTCTGCGTTGTGAGTTGTCCCATCTGCGCTTCGGCTACACTGGCGTTATGAGCGGCTTGGTCGTGTTCTTGGCGCTGGGCATCGAGTTGTAGCTGAAGTGCTTCTTGCTGATGCCGCAAGACCGCGTTCTGCTCTCTAATTCCACACAGCTCCTTCTCCTTCTGAGCGAGTTCCTGATCCAGCGCAAGGATGTGGCTCTCCTTCGACGCAGAATACTTCTTCTGGTCCGCCTCAAGCTCCTGCAGCTGCTGCTGAAGTTGTTGCACCTGGTGCATCTCTCGTTGAAGGTTCCCTTGCAGTTGTCGCTCGCGTTCACGATACATCTCTTCGTCAGCGCGCATCGTCTCAAGCTGACGATCAAGGTTCGTCCTAATGCCTGAGAGCTGATTGATTTCCGAACGGAGCTTCTCTACTTCCTCTGATGCATGCCTGCGAGCCTCGACCTCATCGCGTAAGTCGCTCTCTAGGAGATCAACTCGCGCCAACGCTTCCGCCAGCTGTATTCGGTTGGCTTCTAGTAGTTTGTGGTTGTTTCCTCGCTCAGTGGCAAGTTGCTCGTGCAACGAGGCAAGCTGCTGCGCAAGGGTTTCCTTCTCGCTCTGGAGTAGGTCCAAACTCTCTTTGAGCGCACCACGCAGGCGCTGCGCTTCCTCCAATTGCTTCTGTAGTTGCTGCTGACGCTCGGCCTCCTCTAGCTTGAGAGTATCAAGTGAAGCCTCATGTTCAAGGCGCTCCTTCTCCTGCTGCATCTCGGTCTGCGCTAGTTGCTGCTCTAAAAGCTCCTTCTCCTGCTCCAGCTCCTTAATTGAGGACTGCATCCGTTCTGCTGCCTTCTGCATGATGCGAATTTCAGCATCAAAAGCCTCCTTGTCTGCCACTGAGCGCTCGTGAATCTCCTCTCGCAGCCTCAGCTCTCGCTGTAGCGCAAGTTCCTTAAGTTCGACATCCTCGTGGAGACGTTTGATTTCTGCTTCGAGGTCAATCCTCGCGAGCTCGGCATGAAGTTTCTCCTCATTCGCTTCCCTCTCGTGCCGCATTCTTGCTAACCACTGTTCCTCATCCTCTTCCTTTTGGTCGTCCTCCCTGATGAGATGTAGCTGTTCATTCAGCTCTTGCGTCAGTCGTGCTTCTTCGGTTGATCGCTCTAGTCCTTCTGACTTCTGTTCAGCCTTTTCCCTCTCCCGAAGCTCGGAGGCAGCCAGGCGCGCGTTAAGCACTTCAATTTCCCTCTGCAGTTTCTCTGCATCTCTTGTGCTATCGAGGTTCACGCTTACCTCTGCTTCCTCCTGCCTTTCGGCTTCCTCCGTTTCGCTTCCCCAAGAATCGTCGTCCCATGCACTGCCCCAGTCAGCCGCTTCTCTCTTCTCCGCTGCCCTCTCTTCGGCCTCGTGTCTCTGAGTGCGGCTTGCTCGCTCCGTTCGTAGATGGTCAAGTTGCTTTTCCGCATCTGTCACCCTCCGTTCGGCTTCTGCAAGAGACGCCTGCGCACGCGCATGATCCAATACGAGCCGCGCGACCTCTTCCGCTCTAGCCTGCTGGAGCTCGACAAGCTTCTGCTCCAGATCGTTTCGGATCTTCTCGGCCACTTCACGGAGACCCTTTTCCACCTTGAGTCGAGCAGCAAACTGCTCGGCCTCACTTTGAATCAAAGAGCGTTGATGCTGAGCATCGGCGTCCTCATCTCGCAACTGCTGCTCGAGCTTGGCAATACTCTCGTGCGCTATGGCTTGAGCATGTTCCAGCTCCGCAATGCGCGCTCGTTCTGCAGCCCTCGCTTCCTCAATAGCGCGCCGTTGGACGCGTTCTTCCTCGGCTAGAGCTGATAGCCGCGTCAGTTCCTTTTGTAAGTCCTCAACACGCTGCTGCTCGGCTCTAAGTAGGCGTTCTGCCTCCTGTGAGTCGTCTCCGGCCTCAGAGCGTGACTCCATATTACGCTGCTGCTCATGAGCAAGCAGCTCAGACAGACGTGCCACCTGATCGTGAAGTTTCTTGACTTGTGCGCTGGCTTGAGCTTCCATGTCCTCCCTCAGCTGCCGTTTAGCTTGTTCGCCCTCAACTACGAATCGCTCTCGCTCTGCGGCGAGGGTAGCATTCGCTGCGTCTCGTGCCTCCTCTGCCGCCCTTCGTAATTCGCGCTCTGCTTGCGCTACCTCCGAGAGACGGACAGACTCGCTTCTGAGAAGAGCTTGCAGCCTGCTGTGCTCCTCTTCGAAATTCTCTCTCGTCGTCTCCAGCTCTAGCTTGAGTCGTTCAGCCGTCTCCGAGAGGGCCGCCATGGCATCTCTCTGAGCCTCGGCTGACAACCGTAGCCGCCGCTCTTCCTGCAGCTGACCTTCCATCACAGAACGATCCTGTTCCAGTTGTGCCTTCGATTCCTCTGCAGCCTGCCGCAATCGTCGCTCTTCTTCAATACGAGTCGAGAACTCATTCATCTTAAGCTCTAGCTTGTCCTGCGCGCTAGCCATCTCTTCCTTCATGGTCTCCCACGTGGCTGTAGCTTCCTGAAGGACGGCTAGAGTCGCAGTGGCAGCAGCAAGTTCCTCTTCGGCGATTCGGCGCAGCCCTTGCTCTTCTTCTATGAGCGCTGAGAGCCGAGCTAGCTCGCCGCGCAGCGATGAGTACAGCGCTGCCTGTTCATCTTGCTGGTCCCGTTCAAGCCGCTCCCGCTCTGATTGGGCGCGCTTGAAGCTCTCGATTCTTGCGAGCGCTACACCGCGCTCATCCTCTGCAGCGCGGCCTAGGCTTCTCTCTTCCTCCACCTGAGCGGCTAACCTTTTCATTTCATCGGATTTCTCCTTGAGCTGTTGCTCCAGCTGCGCCACCATCACTTCTAGGTGCTCCCGTGTGTCTGACTCTCTTGGATGGACGATGGCTTCTCGTAACTTTGCTTCGGCATGGGCCAGCGCTTGAGCCAGTCGATCGCGATCGAGCTCGACTTCTCTCTTCTCTCCTTCCACAACAGCCAATGAAGCCTCCAACTTGCACACTGCCTCACAACCTGCCTTCTTCTCGTTCCGCAACTGCTCCAGCGTGTTCATGAGCTCATCGCGCTCTCGCTCCATGTTGGCCACAGCATCGGTCAACTTGACGCTGGCCTCGTGGCGCTCCTTTGCCAACGTCTGCTCATGTTCGGCACGCGCAGACGTCAGCCTTTGCATGTGTTCCGCCTGCGCACTGGTCAGCTCCGCCTTGAGCTGTTCACTGGTTGCTGCCAGTAAGTCTCGCTCTTGCCGTATTTGGAGCAGATCTTGGGCCATGCGTTCGATATCGGCACGGCCCTTCTGCAGCTGCGCTTCGTCATCCTGCCTTTCCTGCCTCAGGCGCAACAAGTCCTGCTTCAGCACCTCGGACGCGTCGGTCGCGCGCTCCAAAGCACGTTGTAGTTGCTCCTTGTCTGTATCCGCTCTCATCTCGAGTAGCGATGCTTCCTCACGAGCGCGCTTCAGCTCGTCCGCAATTTCGCGTTTGGCCTGACTGAGTGCTTCCACTTTGTTCGTACTTTCTTCTCTTACCTTGAGCAGTGCGCTCTGCAGCTCGGCAGCAACCTCCTGATATCGATCCCGCTCCTCTTTCATCTGCTCAAGCCCATGTTTGAGAGATTCGATGATCGCATCCCTCTCTTGGAGCCGCTTCGCGTCTTCCGTAGCGCCCGTGGCTCCCGCCGTGAGAGATTTCTGCAAGTTCTCTGTCAACTCGCGAACGCGCTCCTTGAGCTCTGCTTCGACCTGAGCCGCTGCATCGAGCTGTCGAGAGAGGGTAGTCGACTCTTCCTTTGCCTCCGCCGTGCTTTGTACGGCGGCCGCCAATTTCTGCTGCAGTTCCGCAAGCTGCGCGGCCACAGACGTACGCTGTTCATTCTGTTCCGAGAGCTCCGATCGGAGTGCGGCCAACTCCCGCTCTGCGCGATCCTTCTGTGCTCTGGTTATGCTCAGTTCGTCCGCAAGGCCATTAATCCGCTGCATCAGCTCCGCCTTCTCCTCGACGACTCGCTGATACGACGCCACGACCGCTTGGTCCTTGGAGACATCGCCTGCTAGCTGATCGAGCCAGCTCTTTTCCTTTCGAGAAAACTCCACTCTTAGCTCATCGAGTACTCGCCGAGTCTCCAGCAACTGGTTCTCCAGCTCGGATTTCTCCTGCTGCATGAGAGCCTTTGTATCTTCGATGTGCTTGAGGTCGATTCGGCGCATCTCGTTGAGCCCAGCATTCTCGGCTTCGAGCTGCTCCTTCTGATGCACCAACTGCTCAATCTCAGCTTCCTTCCTTGATAACGCCGCCAAGAGGCCTTCTCGTTCTTTGGACCATCCACGCTGCAGTTCGGCTATCTCTGCCTTTAGCACTGATAGTTCCTGTGCTTGGTCTTCCCTCTGCTTCTTGGATTCTTCATCCGCCTAAGAAAATAGTTAGCACAACTTACCAAACTGATACCTCTGGCGTTCACTTCATACCGCAATCACCTGCTTGACGAACTCTTCGTTTCGTGTACGCTCTTCTTGCTCCTTCTCTCTTGCTGATTTCTCCGATTGAAGTTGTTCGGCTAGGGATTGCGTCTCCTTGTTGAGTTGCTCCATCTGCGCAACTACTCTCAAAAATTCTTGGTCTCGATCTTCCTTCATCTGCTTCATCACTTCTCGTTCCTCCTTGGCCTTAGCAACTTCCCTCCTGGCCTTTTCTCTCTCAAGATCCATCTGTTCGCGTTCCTCGCCTATCTTCTCAACGACGTCCAGATTGGCGCGCAATACTTGTTCTGTCTCTCGCTTGATTGTAGCCTTCTCTTCCTTTAAGGCATGGTTGTCTACCTCTAGCTGAGCGATCTGTCGCTTCAGTTCATTCAAAACTTCCTGCTCGTGCCCTTCTGCCGAGTCGAGCGCGACACGCGATGTCTCACCTTCGAGTTTCTGCTTGAGCTGCTTACGCAGACGCAAGCATTCCTGCTCCAGAGCTTCCTTATCTTCCTTCACTTGCTTCAAATCCTTAGCGAGAACTTGAAGCTCGTCGTGATCGCCGAGTTCGGAAGTGGCAGCCGGGGGAACCACGCCATCTTCAGGAACCATCACCACAGCCGCTTCACGCTCAGCCAGAGCCTCTTGGAGCTGATTCTCCAAGTCCGAGGCTCGTTCAATCGCATGTTCGAGTTCCAGACGCATCTCCTCCCTGCGGCTCATGATCTCTTCTCTGTCACGCCTCACGCGCACGAGTTCCCTTCCTATCTCTGTCTTGTCCTTCTCCACCTTCTCCCTCTTCTGCTTCTCCAATTCGATCTCATCCGCAAGGTCCTTCTTTTCTCTCTCCCGCTTTTCCTCAAGCTCGCCCATCAGAATGATGAGCTCTTCCTTCTCTTCATCCAGCTTGATGTTAGACTCTTCCAAGCTGTTAATCCTCTGCCGGAGCACCGCTGTTTCCTTATCCTTCTCCTCCCGCTCTTTTCTCATCTTGTTGTCCATATGGACCATGCCCTTGAGGGCCTCCTCTCTGGCGGCCTTTGTTCGCTCCACTTCTTCCGCAAGGCGTTCTCGTTCCTTGTCTTTCTTATGCAGTGATTCCTTTAGCCGAGAGATCTTAGCTTTCCGCTTATCCGATTTGCCCTTAAGAACGGCCTCCGCAGCCTTCATCTCAGCGATGGCTTCCGCCTTCTCTACTTTGAGCTGGCTAACCTCGGCTTCGAGCTTACGCTTGCTCTGTTCGAGAGCTTGAAGCGCACCACTAGTCAGCTTCTGGGCTTCTGTGGTGCCCTCGTGTTCGGACATCAGACGAATGAGCTGTTCTTCAACCCCTTGCTTAATCTTGGCAAGCTCGGCTCGCTCTTCCCGAGCGCGTTCTAATTCCCTCTGCAGACGCACATTCTCGCCCTGCTTGGCTTCGAACTCTGCGCGCGCATCCCTTATCTCGCGTTCAGCACGGTGACATTGCGTTTCAAGCCGGATACGATCTTCCTGCAAGGCATCGACTTCGGCTTGCCGTTGCGTATCTCTAACTAGTGCCTCCTCCTCTAGCTGCTTTGCCTTTTGCTCCAGCTCCAGGCGTTCGCGTTCGCGCTCTTGTTGACGCTCTTCACTCTCCTGTTTGGCACGAGCGAGCTCCCGCTTGAGCTCTTCCTTGCGCCGCTTCATCTTCCTCTTGCGCTGCTCGGCCTTCCGTGCGCTCTCGCGGTACTTCTCTTCCTCCTGCGTCAGCAATGCGCGCAACTCCTCTAGTTCCTTGTGACGCTCCTGCGCGCGTCACAACAATCACACCACCACATGCCCGGAGTCAGCTGCCATCATCAACAGGAGAGCACTTGCTACAGCGTAGAGTACTTCAAGCTCGTCCTGCAAACACTCGATGGCTGCCTTGTGTAGCGAGTCCACGTGCTCTTGCGGAAAGGTATCCTCCAATATTGGCGGAGGTAGTGGAAGGCTTTCCACCATCTGGATCGTGAAAAAAGGAATTAATTCAATCCAAAAATCGAAATAATCAAACAAAACTATAATCACAATTTCTCAATAAATCAATATCTACGAAGGCAAGTGTCATATGGTGTCGTACCCGTTTGCTGGAGGCACGGCGGAACCAGCCCGAGGAGGTTGGAGTAGCGTTGCCCTCCATTCTTTAAATCCACAAATTTAAATGTTAATCAGAAATGGGAACTGTGCATTAAAGGAGGTTAAGGTACTGATTGGGGAATGTTCAAAATTGTTTTGTGTTTAATTCGCGTGTAGCGCGACCCTGCCGACTCACCGAGATGAGATGGCGCGCTGGCTTGTCTCCGCCACGTAGACCAACTATTTTGAATTTTTTGTTTTCCCTTTGAATTTTCTTTTTTTCTTTTGACTGTAGAAAAATTTGGACGTTTGTAAATTGTTTTCATTTTCCGAAACACACCACAGCCAACACAACAAGGATGCACCGCAGCGGGAACAAGGCGCTGCGGCACTCGTACACCCTATCGAGTTGGTTCATGTTGCCGGACCAGGGCATGACCTCCTTCGAGGTCCTCTCCCGAGCATCGGCCTTCCTCACGCCCTGGCGGGGAGAACGCAAGACGGAGGCCTCCGGAGCAGCAATGGGAAACGGAACGGCAACAACAGGCCAGCGAACACGACGACCGCTGCCGCGCTACCACGTTGTGGGGTCAGCACACGTGACTCATCCCTTCTACTTTCCCAACTATTATCCTGAACATCAGTACCCATGGCTTCAGCACGTGACGGAGGAAGACACGCTCAACAAACTGGAATTGCGCAAAGAGGTGCATTTTTCACTTTTTTTTCTACTTTATTCTTTTTCATGATTAAAAATCAGATAATAAAATAAACACATGATCAGTGGTAATTGATTGATGCGTGCAGGAGACCGGCGAAGTGCTGCACGAGTTTGTCTTATCGCGGCATGCCTACCGCCACGCCAAGCAGGATCTCATCGTGCTGCACCTGCACAACGAGGAGGAATTTGAGCGAGTCCTCGAGCAGGCAGGATTGCCTATCCTCCCGCTGCCGCTGCGCGAGACTGATGGAATCACCGCTGGTGAGGTACGTTTTGTATTCCTTCTGATTGGACTGCCCTTGACATTGATTGTTCACCACACCATGCCAGCCCCTTTGCCCAATCAGCCGCACAATTGATCAATTGAACTAATCAATGTCATCTATCTCCAGCAAGTGTCGTTTGCTGGGAACCTTGTACAGAACTGCGGAAAGGAGGGAGAAGAAGTGCAGATCCCACACAGCGCGGATGGCACTGTGCACGTGGCTACCAACACCAAGATGTTTGTCAGAACAGAGAAGCAGCTGCCAATGGGCATGTGTGGTGGGCCCGTCATCGACAAACGTGGCTACTGTGTTGGTATGACTGAAGGCGTCGTGAATGCACCGAGGGACGGTGAAGGACAGAGCCCATCAAGCGAAGAGTTCACCATGCTTTCCTCACTCACGGGAAATGCAGCATGCATCTCCGCTGCCGAGTTAGGACGATTCATCGACGAGATAGAACGAATACACGAGCATCTCAGTGGAGAGAACACTGATCGACGACATGGACACTTACGCCACTGATAACTTACTTGGCCCCTTAATAATGCGAACTCCTTCCAATGGACAATGCAAACGACCGTAACACTCGGATAATCTTGACAACACTCACCGAGCAGCTTTATGACTACCCAGCAAGTGCCTCTTGCTTTTCGTCCACATTCGCACGATCGTTCTCTTGTGATTCTGCATCAACCTCTCTTCGCCTTCGTGGGTAGAAATTTCGCGGCGAATAGGAAGGCAACAGGAACGGAGCCCATATTCTTCGCGAAAAGTCAGCGACATTTCGTGCAAAAGAAGCAGACCGCTTCGATTTTCAAGAACGACGAACGAGCGGACCTGCCTTCGCCAGCGCGTCACTCCCTGTACCCCGAGTCCGGAGGCCGTGAGTATAAGTAGGGTCGTGAATCCGCAGCTCGTTCTTTTTTACTCACACGTACCTTACCTCTAGTACTACACAACTATATACACAGGGAGATGTCATCACAGAAGGAAGTCTGCGTCGGTATCGATCTCGGCACGACCTACTCGTGCGTGGGCGTGTGGCAGAACGATCGCGTGGAGATCATCGCCAACGATCAGGGCAATCGTGTGACGCCCTCCTACGTGGCCTTCACCGACACCGAGCGTCTCATCGGTGATGCCGCCAAGAACCAAGTGGCCATGAACCCGCACAACACGGTCTTCGACGCCAAGCGTCTCATCGGCCGTCATTTCTCCGATCCCGTCGTGCAGGCCGACATGAAGCACTGGCCCTTCAAGGTCGTCCAGAAGCCCGGCGACAAGCCCT
>CDEZ01022487.1:19193-29533 GCA_000826365.1 Acanthamoeba royreba | reverse complement strand
CATCTCGGCACGGAATTCGAGCATGCGCCTCTCGTCGAGCTTCTGCTTGATGAACCGCTTGACAGCGACGTCGACGCCCTTCCACTTGCCGCGGTAGACAACACCATAGGAACCCAAGCCGACCTGCTTGCCCATTTGGATCTCGTGGAAGTCGATGATCCAACGGCACAAGTTGGCTGATGTGAGGAACGTGTCCTCCTTGAACATCATGCCCTCGCCCACGGTAGTCTGTAGATCGCCATCGTGGCTGACGCTTGATGCGCTTTGATCACCTTGTGCGTGTTCTGAGCCACTGGATGGAGTGGCGTTGTCATCCTCACCCGTGACACCGCCAAAGAAGCGGGCTTCGAGACCTTCCACCTTGAGCTCATACAGTTTGGCACCTAAGCGGAGCAGACTTAAAATGAGCAGAGCAATGGCACTGTGGTGGTGAATGATGCAATACCGTTGGGAGCGTCGGGCATCTCGAACTTGCCAAGGTTTGCTATGCGCTTGGAAGGGAAGTCAG
The DNA here is from genome assembly GCA_000826365.1 of Acanthamoeba royreba. Classification (NCBI taxonomy): domain Eukaryota; phylum Discosea; order Longamoebia; family Acanthamoebidae; genus Acanthamoeba; species Acanthamoeba royreba. The sequence goes on along the minus strand of CDEZ01022487.1, from coordinate 29,025 downwards.
CTGGCAACTTGGCGAAGACATCCTGGCTCAGCACAATCTGACCACCATGCGTCATGGCGGTGATGCGCGCTGCTGCGTTGACCACAGGGCCGATATACTCTAGCCGACGGGTCATTGGATCGCGCACAATCTTGGGAGTACCCACATGAATGCCCATGCGCACCCGCAGACCTTTGAACAGAACCCGGTCGTCCGTGTCGCCCCACTCTTCCGCCGCGCCAGGGTGTTCTAACAGAGCCTCAGGCCAGTTGACAGTAAGTAGGGATTGCTGAACATCGCAGCACCAGGCAAGCGCGTCGGTAGGCGAATGGAAAGCCATGCAGAAGGAACCCTCACCGCTATTGCGATCTCTGATGAAAACCACCTCGTATCCACGGTGCTTCTTGAGAGCCGAGCGCAGGGTGTCGTTATGCGTGAGCGTTGCGTCACGCATAGCCGCCGCATTGAACTCCCAGAGGGAGGCAGCACGAGTGATATCGGTAAACACGATCGTAACTTCGCCCTCGGGAGGCCGAACCGCTCCAACAACTGCTGCTGCTTGCGTTGCTGATTGTCTCGATGAGTTGTCTGACGAAGATACTCCGGAGTTGGCTTGCCGAAGGTTAACACGCGACGATGCCATCATCTTGGCATCTGCTGAGTGTCCTGAGGAAGAAGAGTTGGTCTTGGAAGTGTAGGACGTGGCTCCGGCAGAGGTTGTATCGCCGTGCATGGACGAGAGGCGAGTCATTACTTCTAGGAAAGTAGGTCTAACTGTTGGGTCCTGATGCCAACAGCTTGTTACAAGCTCTTCGAACTCAGGAGGGTACATGTCAGCGCTTTCGGGAAGAGGTGGCCTAACGCCGTCCCTAATGACTGCCACAGCCACTGCTGCCGGGCTGCGTGCGGGCGGTAGATCAGCAGAGAAGCGCATTGCAAATACCAAGCCTGGGAATTACCTCATGCCAAGATAGGGCTGATCACGAGTGAGGAGCTCCCACAGGATGACGCCGAACGAATACACATCAGCGAGAATGTAGTCCACACCGGGAGACTCATTGAGAACCTCTGGGGCAGTCCAGTGCACACTGCCTCCTATCTGCTTGCCGCCTCCCTTGACGTCTTCCTTGAACTTGGTCAAACCAAAGTCACTCACCTGTTGTTGGTGCACGCACGGCGTATGAGAAATAGAGGGGGAAAGGGGATGAGTGTGAGGCTAACCTTAACATTCCACTTGTTATCGAGGAGCAAGTTGAGCGACTTAAGATCGCGATGAACTATTCCTGAAGAGTGCAGGAAGTGCATGCCCTTCGATGCTTGGTAGGCCATCTTGGCCTTGAGCGCAAACGGAATGTCCGGGATGAGCTCATTGTGCAATAACTGTCGATAGAGAGCCAGACCGTGGCAGAAAGTGAGATCAAGGTCGACCACTAGTGGCACATTCGAAGGAAAACGTACGTCGTAGAGCGAACCGAGACCCATGAACTCCATGACGATGCACATCTTGGGTGCCTTGGTCGATGCTGCCATGAAGAGAACCACGTTGGGATGTCGCAGAGCTGTCATCACCCTTACCTGTTGTGGCGTTCTCAGATAAGTAAATCGTACTTCTTACTAACAAAGTGGCCAGAGAGGCGTACCTCATCCTTGAAGTTCTTCTCCATGTCCTTCGTCACCTTTTCTGAAGTCATTACTTTGACGGCAACCTCGGTGCCCTTCCACGTAGCCTTGTACACCTGTCCATATCCGCCAGCACCGAGCTGCTCGCCCATCTCGAGCTCGTTGTAGTCGATCTCCCAGTCGTCCGCCCGTTGGCGATTAAGCTTGGTCATGAGTATCAAGCCAAGCAGGGCCAAGAAGATGCACATAAGGAAGAAAGTCACTGGTAGGGAGATTCCAAGCGCGATTGCGAGGGTATCAGAACGTGTCACGCTCTCGCAGTAGGTGCCTTGTCTGGTGGAGTTGCATAGACATGCACCGTGGGAACATACGCCGGCATCAGAGCACAACTTGCCATTATTGATGCAGCCCGCGTATGCACTCATGGCGACTCCGCCACACTTGAATTCCTTCAGATGATTCAGGAACAAGCTCCATAGTTCAGGTATACCTGAAAAACGTGCGACACCCTGTTGGTTGGCTATACGATCGGCCGCAGGGCTCGTGCCAAGCCAGTATAGGAATTCGGCCAAGCCCGCAGCTTCAACGCATTTGGCCATGGTCTTGCTTCGGAACACAAAAGTTACGAGAAGAACAAGCGGCCAGCTGTCACCGTCATCGCTCCCAGCTGAAGGAAGGAATGAGTATGATTGAAATACAACAAAGAGTCGAGCTGACACAATACCCATTATGATGTTCGCATTCGTGGGGTCATCTACGGTGGCAACATGATACTCGACGGCATCTCCCACAGCATCAACGGACGGAGACACCGCCCTCCCAGCAGCGTTCCAGAGAGAAGCCGACTGTAAAGTACGATCCTTAAATAACATTGGGTGAGCGAGCAATGGAGCAAGATGATGGAGGTAGAACATACAGAAACGACGTCGTAATACTGCCAAATACCGAATGAATATGCAGTGGTTCGTAGTTTATCGATCAGGGAATCTGTGGTCACCGACCTGTTGCTCTCGCTTTGCACAGGAAAGCTGATACCACTCGATGGTATCTGTAGCCATGCAAGAAGGCGTGAGCTAGCGTTGCTTCAATAGAGGAGCATAGATAAGACCTGAAATGCAGGAACTACGGTCATAAGTGCATCCGCTACAAGCTCAGTAACAACGCTGGACGTTGCAGGTATCACCACGATGATAGGCTGATGAGGCAACTTGGTAGCCACAGCGGGTGAGTTTAGCGCTTGTATGCGTTGGTCATCCCAGTACACGATACTTGCATTGTAGATTTCGGCAATTGTCGGCAAGTCGAGCACCAGCGTCAAGTTTTTGAGTTCAGGAATATTGTAGGCTGTATTGGGAGTGCAGTGGTATGAGCAAAGGTAATCTCTCATCAGCGTTATGAAGTAGACGCAGCGTACTTGGTACTACCGGGAAGGCACTGATAGGTATGAGAGACACATCGGAGATATGTTCGTACCATGGTGCCGAAAGGTTAATAGCTGTGAAACCAAAGTCGAGGTTGTAGCTTGATATTAGGCTCTTCGTCTCCGCTGACGTTGAGTCGTAATACTTGATCTTTACGTTCTCGGATGAGAATGCAGCAGTCCAAGCTGAGACGTACGAAAGCGGCAGGCCGCCACCAATGAGGAGGGGAGTCATGTAAGCGGGTTCACCATTGCAATAAACACGTCCCATGTCCTCAATAATGTAGTTTGTCAGGCTGTAAGCTATTGGAACAAAGCCAAAGTCTATGGCTTGCTGTGTAGCTCTGCCAATACAATCGTGATTAGATAACGCAAGCATGGTTGATAAGGAGAGCTTACGCATTGTTTGTCTTGGCCCAAGATAGAAAATTGAGCACTTCGTGCGCAATTGTACAATCGAAGCTTGTACCCTGCCTTATGAGCGATACGAAGGAAAGGAAAGCCATCGGCCAAGAGTCGGTGCCATTTGCATCGAAAATACTCACTGTCAGGACACCATCATCAAATATATCGATGAAATCAATCATGGCGGCTTGCACGCTCGAGTGAGAGGGCTCGACGAGATTGTCAGCCTTGTTCTTCATGTTCATCCATCGAATGGAGTACTCCCTCGCCTCAGCGTAAGTGAGGAATGTCATTGCGTTGTTGTGGCCCTGACCAGAGAGGACGAGTGAGCAACGCTACAATCTTCATTCTGCTGCCCGGGCAGTACCTTGAGCCAAGTTATCCGGGAATCCAGCGAGGAGCCAGCAAACAGTGCTCGACCCTGCTGTGCAGGCGGGAGGTTGGCCATCGTCCGATTGGCGGTGGCCAGCACGTCCTTGAACTCAGAACTGAAACTCTCGAGCGTGGCCTTGAACACTTCGACCAGGGTAAGGTCCATGTCGTCGATGTACCCGAGCAGGATGTCCTCTCCCGGGAGCTTGTGGGCAATGATCGGGTTGAGGTCCTTGAGGCGCGTGTCATTCCATTTTGTGACGCTGCCTGCCCAGATCAGACCCAGCGTCTCCCTGTCTATCACCTGCACACCCACGTCATATTAGCAAAAATCAATTCATTAATCAATTAATGAAAACTAAAATAAAAATCTATTCATAGTAAATAAATAAAGAAATAAATGACGCACGTACGATGTTGGGGTCTGTGTCTACAAGGGAGGAAATGTTGTAACCGATCACCAGCGCTTGTCCCACGATGGGCAACGACACCTTGGGGCGCAAGGTGGGTAATTAATTGGATTGATCTACACGAGATGGAGGATAAATGGATACATACCACATCGAGGCCGAACGCAATCTCATCTTCGCCAGAGATACCGTAATCGAGAAACATAAAGTCCTGTGTAGAGGCATTTTGAGTGCCATTTTGATCGATGTAATACCGCCATTTTTTTCATCTTTGAAATAATTTCGAAAAAATGAAACGGATTTCACGAGACGTACCGCCATCCCCTGCTTCAGGGCGGCTATAGAATCCAAAACGCCTGAATCAGTGTAGGATATGCTATGTGTTGATGAAGGTTATAGCTGGGCAACAACACATCACGCTTTATGTGTTGGGAAGACGGTACCTGATGTCTTCTCTCACGTATTGGTAGGAAGCCGCCCATGCCTGCATCATGGGAGCGGTAAACTCGGATCCCACGCCATTGAGCTTGACTGCGGCAGCTGCGGGTTGGTAGTGGATGAGGTCAGAAGATTTCAACCGAGAAGATGAGTGTATCGGGAGCGTACTGCAGCTGCATAGCACCAGGACCAACAGGCAGGAGAGTCGCGACATCAGGCTGTATGAACAGATAATGGAGGACGCCTTTCAGTGCCGCTGCTCACTCCAACTGAGTGTGGCTTGATGCCTTGCAAGTGCGTAACGGAGAAGAGAGTCACCGCGGAGCTTTGTGCTATCACACTACGCAGGTTCGTTGACTTCGCACAGTATGTTTCTTAGTCAGCGACTGTCCCCAGAAGCCACGGCAACAGCCTGATCAAATATCAAGCTAATGTCCTAATAGGGAATCGCCATGCTTCGAGATAGGGACAGATAACACACGAAAATCCCTACAACACACCTTTTCGCGATAGAAGACCTTAAAAAGTAGGAAGATCGATTCCCATATAAAGAGCTCCATACCGTTACACACCAACCCTTACAACACAATATAAAATGTCAAATATCTGTCCGTATCTGGGAACGTCATGAATAGACGAAGAACAAAGTAATCATGAATACGAATATTTTGAAATTGTTACGAAATGGAATTCAATGAAATTCATCAGCTGAGGACCATGGACTGGAATGTCAAGAATAATTGTGTAGCGTGTGGATCTTGAAGTGAAGAAGATGCATCAGCAGGAAGCCAATTCAGAGGACGTGGTGGTCCCCAAGGCTATCACCCTGGTCCATGGGCAGGTGGACCGCACCTACTCGGTGGGCACTGGGGCATGGTCTGCCACAAGCAGGAAAATCACCTCGCACTCCCACGTCGATGCATTCAAAGTACTATTTTTATTATATATTTTCTTGTTTCTTTTAAAATAATATAATGCTTATAATAAAATAATTAAATAATTAAATGAAAATCAAATAAATGGTAATAATTTATTCTATCTTTCCAAAAATACATTAATAATTTGTAAAGAAATGCATTGTGACTGACTGTGCTGTGGTGGGTTTTTTTATTAAGGCTGACCAGTGGGTGTCCTTCACATCGACCAACAAGCTGCTGTGCTTCCGAGTCGAATACGCCAAGCCCGTGGAGTTGCTGAGCGTGCGCATATCGGGTAATGCTTGGATGGGCAGACGGCCCGGTCACCACTTGGTTCGTCTCCTTCTTTCATTCATTGAATGTGCTGAGTTGGAACACAGAAGAGCAGATCGAGAACAAGCTAGCGCTGACATGTCAATCGATGTAACTAACATGATCCGACACGTGCAGACAATCTACGATGACCACATGAAACCCATCGCAGAAAAGATTGTGAATAGCGATGACGACATCAACGTGTACATGGAGGTGATTCTCGAGCCCGAAGACAAGCAAAAGGCCCTCGGTAAGGTGTTCTACATCGAGGAGAAGCAGGATCTATGTATCCTTCGCAACTTTCAGATTATGGCACGTCCGTTCCGACCGGCGGTGCCCAAGGGCACCATCCTGGATGACATACGCTCGTTGTTCAACAACAAGGACTTTAGCGACCTCACCGTTGTAGTTCAGGGCAAACCGATCTACTGCAATCGTTCAGTGCTCGCCGTACGATGCCCCGTCTTCAAGGCCATGCTCTACGGTCCGATGAAAGAAGGCCAGCAGGTAATTCCTTACTGTTTGCTTCTCGCCATCATTCGTGCTCACCACTGGGCAGAAAACGGTCGAGATACCAGAGGCTCGCTATGAAGTGTTCCTGCAACTTCTGGGTATGTTCTCTCCATAAGGACCTTACGCAGAGTTGATTCAACATTTGCTGATTTGGCCCACAGAGTATCTCTACACTGACGACATTCGCTCTGAGCTCGATGCTGATGCCTATGTTGAACTTCTTATGCTTGGCGAACAGTATAACCTGCCACGTTTGAAAGGTAACTCGCTTGTCACTTGGTCGTTCAGGGTAAGCTAGCAACTCTAACAGGCACATTCAGCAATGTGTGGCGTCAAGCTGAAGCAAAGCATCAGTGTCAACAAAGTCTCAAGTCTGCTCTTGACTGCTCATCGCCATAACTCGCAACAACTCAAGGACTTGTGCCTGCAGTACATATGTGACCACCACACAGAGGTAGACAACAAGCCAAAATCAAAACCAGTGCTGTGAGTGGTCCAGCCGTTCACACATGCATTATCCCTTGTACCACAGGTCGTGCGAAGCAAGGATTTCAAGGCCTTGGCCGATGAGCCAGAACTCCTGCTGGAGGTGACGGTCAAGATCTCCCTCGATGGCAAGAAAGCTTAGCTTCATGAAACTTTCCCCTTTGTACATACCCTTCTCTGTCCGCGACGATGTAACAAACATCTTTCCCTCCGTCAAGAGCATGTTGAGTTTGTCAGTTCTATTCGTTCGGACCTGGAGGACCATTCACCCCAACCAAGGTTCAATCTTATCCTTGGGACAAGATCTCCCAACAGGGCGCGTACAGCTCCTTCGCGGCCTTGGGCCGACAAGCCAGAACGGCTGGATGTGACGGTCAAGGTCTCCCTCGATGGCAAGAAAGCTTCATCAACGCAAGGGAAGAAACGATGGCACCGACAGGCCAGAGGCACAGCTGCTTCGCCAGGAACAAAAAGGTGTCTAACTAAAGCTAGCGGAGAGGACAAACAAAAGGAGGAAGAAGAAAAGGAGGATACAGCACGGCGGATTCCCGGGTGGTCGCCCACCCCAGTACTAACGCCGCCTGGCGCAGCTTAACTTCGCTGTTCGGATGGGAAGCGGTGCTTTCTGCGCAGTATGGCCGTATCCAACAACCACCCGCTGACTATGGCATGGTCACCGCTTCGGGTACACATTCACGGCGGTGTCATCCACATGTTTGGTAAGCTGTACGATCTTGATGGGATGGCCGATGAAGGTGGTCCTGCTGGTGATTAAGTCCGAGCCAATAGCCATATTGTACTTACATGACAGATGTCCACGGCCTTCTTCTGTTGGTGATGCTGCGCCACTTCTCCAGAGCCACCAGATGCCACACCCCTTCGGACCTAAAACCTCGCCCCAACGTTCTCTGTTAAGAAGACTTGCACAACCCACTCCCCAAACTCACACGTACGTCTGTGTCTGTCGGTCTCCCCCTCGGCTCGATGAAGACGATGCCGCTCCGGTCCGTTATTCTTGGCCTCCTCCTCTTCCTTCTTGCGGTCGCCGCTGGCGTGGCGAACGGTGGGTACGTGCTGGACTGGGAAGCTCAGGGCGACAACTTCTTCGACAAGTTCGACTTCATGACGAATGACGACTACTCGCACGGGTTTGTCAACTACGTCAACTACACCACCGCTGTCGGTGCGCGCCACACCTGATGTCCCTTCATCCCCTCGCACCTGAGCTTAACTAACTCCGACTGCTATCTATCTTCACTAGCGAGGAACTTAATTTCCGTCAATGCGAACAAGCAAGTCGTGCTCCGCACCGACACCACCAACGTGGTGGCCGCGGGCTCCCGCGGACGTGACTCAGTGCGTATTGAGTCCAAGAAGCTCTTTACCAAGGGACTCTTCCTCGCCGACGTCGTGCACATGCCCACGGGATGCGGTACGATTGATGATGATGATGATGATGACGATCATGAAGAGTTCATTACCTCTACTCACCACTCTGACCGTCTTGTTGATGTGAATGATAGGAACCTGGCCCGCATGGTGGACGTACAGCCCATTGGGCTGGCCCACATTCGGTGAGATCGGTACGTCAGGCCTGTCCACGTGATGAGTCGGATATTCACTCAGTCTGAGAATCCTCTTCTTCAGATATCATCGAGGGCGTGCACACATCGACCACGGATGCATCCACACTTCACACTTCAGTGGGCTGCGCGATGAGTGGCGTTGATGTGTCCAAGCTCATGACAGGAACATACATCCGGCCCAACTGCTCCGGTGTACGTAGCGCTGGAGACCTGTCTTCATCATACTCATCGTGGGTTGTACATCAGGGATGTGGCGTCGAGGTCAACTCTAATTCCTATGGCGCTCCCTTCAACTCGGGACAGGGTGGCCTCTATGCTATGGGTACCCATCCAGCTTACCCTCTCTGCGACGCGGCCTGTTACTCATCAGACAAGTAAACAGAATGGACATCCACCTTCATTCGTGTGTGGTTCTTCAACAGGTCCAGCATCCCGAGGTACGAAACGAGACTTCTCCCAGACGTATCACCTATCCGGCTTGCTGATCGTGTCTACATTATGGATACAAAGCGACGTGACAGCCGGAACGCCGGACCCAAGTGGATGGCCGACGCCCTTCGCCTACTTCCCTCTGGGCACCAACTGCCCTGAGAGCCACTTTGCAAACCATACCATTGTCATCAACCTGACCTTCTGCGGAGACTGGGCTGGCACTGTGTGGAACGAATTCAGCTCCTGCAGCTCGCAGGCCAGCGACTGTACCACCTTTGTTCGCAACAATCCGTCGGTAGGTTTTACCCTCTCTTTTGCATCCTCGCGGTATCAATGAACTCACTCTCACCTCACCTACGTTGTGTCCAGGCATTCAATGAGGCCTACTGGCAATTCAACTACGTGCGCACCTACAATAACCAGGACACAAGTGCTGGTGTCAAGCCTGCTACTTGGTTAGCTGACCTCATTTGAGATTGAATTGAGATCATCTGGCTTACCTTGTGTATCTTTTGTGGTTTTATGCTGATTAATCAAAGAAGCTATTACATCTAAATTTAATGTTGTTGTACATTTCTTCTTTTCAGATATTCAAATAGCTGTATCATTCTCTTTAATCTGGATTGTGATCAAAACAAATATTAATATTAATATTTATATTTTCTCTCCTATTTTCCTCATGAATACACAATTTCCAAGAAATTTTAGTTATGTATCTTGAATTGGTGCTGGTGGCACATTCTACTCAACAAAACACAAGCATGGATCGGAAGGAGAACGACGAGACGCAAGAACTCGACGAGACGACACTGCAAGAGCAGTGCTTCTCCAGAGTTAACAAAGAGCAGGACAGGGATGCTGCGGAGCAGCAGCGAAGAAGTGATGATGATCACCACCATCATCACCATCACGATGGCGGCAGCGGCAACATCAGTGGCG
>CDEZ01022487.1:5026-15536 GCA_000826365.1 Acanthamoeba royreba | reverse complement strand
GATCTCTTGTACTTCCTTTCCTTCTTCATGATGAACTAGTTTGCTATAGAGGCTGTTGAGACAATTGCCAGGCGAAGAACAGAGGTTAACCTTATCAGGAGGAAGAACGGTAGGCAAGGTAGCGAAGGCAAAAGGTGCGTCTGATTGAGGTGTTGGCTGTGCAATAAATATCTGTACAACTGCGGGTCGCCCCAGCAGATGAAAGTGAAAAGTTGAGAACATAGGAGCTAGCCTCGCGAGAGGATGCTCTTATTCTCTCTTGCTGTCTAGTACGGCTACGGAGCAGGGCCATCACTTGTCGATCCTTATAGACTGCGTCACAACCTGAATACACAGTGGGCAAGTGTCATGATCGGACAGCCACCTGTTTAGCAAGCTCGCTTCGTTAGCGTCGATGAAATCCTCACACGCCAAGCCGAATGTAAGTACCTGTCAATGCATGGTTGATGGAAATGGTGCTTGCAAGGAAGAGTTCGGAACTTGTCGCCGACCTCGTAGTCCAGCAAACATATGCTGCACCTGCAGAGGATGGCACACTAAGCATTTGTATGATCTTTCATCAGCAAGGCGATTGGGGAGAGCGTACTGAGCGTTGTCAAGTGGTATACAGCCGACATGGTAGTTCTGTGTTGGGAATGTCTGAAGCATCTTCGCAGTCACGCCTTGGTTCTTACTGTAACTTGCTCGTGGGTGGAAAGTCTGCAAGGAAAAGATTGCTTGTGAGTGCACGCAAGTACCACCTGCCCTAACACCATGCATACCCGATACGCAGAGTTCATGGAAGGGTTATTGAGCAGCGCAGGGTTGGCGGCAGCAGCAGCGAGCAAGGCTCTTCTTCGATTGATCCGCGATATGCAAACGCACGTGCAGCAGCACACGATGAAGGTCATCACAAAACTGCCTATCATCAAGGGCAGAAGAGCTGCACACACAAAAAAAAGGCCACACAATCATGAGTCCCAGCGGAGGCGCACATCACAAGTGAATTGGCGTCGTCTTCCAAAACATGTGACATGAGTGATATAAAAACGTGCATCATGTGTCCTTTGCGCGTGTGTGCCTGTGTCGTGCGTGCTAGAGTTGTGCGTACACCAGTTGTTGTCGCGATTGACGGGGAGCACCGAGCAGTCGCCCGATGCCGTGCAGTGCTGGCCCGCCGAGCAGCACGAAGTCACTCCCTGCCACGACCTGCAGCCAAGCCCAGCCCACACAATTGTCAGTCACCTAGTTCTTCTTTTTTATTATTTATTATTTACTATTTTATTTCACAAATTTATTTATTTAACTATTTTATATTTTTGAATTATTTTTCCTTTTTAAATTAAAAAGGAAAAATAAAAGGACGTGCCTGGAGCGGCAGCAGACGCCACCAGAGGGACAGCAGAGGGAGCCGCAGCAAGTAGTGGACGAGGGGCAACAGAACGGGGAATCGCTCCAGTAGCAGCAGCTCTCCCCCACCGAACAATTACAAAATGCCGTCGCCCCGTCATCCGTCCACCGACCACCACTACTACTTGTCCTCGATAGGGATGACGTAGATGAAGAAGATGAGGAGGATGAAGAGGCAGAGGCAGAGGTATCCTCTACTGCTCTTCCTCGTTGTGTAGCCGAGGCTGTAGATGGGGATGAAAATTGTGTAGAGAAAGTAGTAGACAAAGAAGAAGGAGATGAGAACGTGTAGAAGCGGGAAAAGATGTACGTGTAGAACGAAGAGGAAGAAGAGGAAGAAGAGGAAGAAGAGGAAGAAGATGAAGAAGATGTGTAGAAGAAGGAAGAAGAAGAAGAGGAGGAGGAAGCGCCTTGGGCAGGCGGAAGGAGGAAGGCCGAGAAATAGCAGCAGAGCAGTAAGATGAAGAAGAGGCAAATCCGAAGGCGTGGCCGGGATGCCATTTTTATAATTATAATTACTTATTTCGATTTACAAAAAGTATTAAATTCAAATAAATGTTTTTTTTGCGGATTAGGGCTTATTGTTTTTTTTTTGAATTCAAAAAAAAGGAGGAACCTCCCCTCTTTGCAGATGACTGTGTGTCTGGACGGAGAAGCAGAAGCAGGTGAGGAGGGAGAAGAGGAGGGAGGGAAGGGCGAGAAGGAGGCCTAGCGCGCACCACAGGCCTGTGGTGAACGAGGTACGTAAAAGAAGCAAAAGGTGCAGGTTAGGTTCCGGTAACGACAGGTAAGCTGAGATGGAAAACAGTTGCCGCGTAAGTTTAAAATTTGAACTATTCACGAATGATGCTACCGAACATATTTACAATATTTGATTCGGTGCAGCGAAGAGAGACGGAGAACAGCCCGAGCGTGCCGACGAGTTCTCTCCGGTATGGCCTAGCAACGTGGACAACAACGCAACGATGTCTCTTGTCCACGTACTTGCAATCTCCCGGAGAAGCGCGCGAAACATGCCTTGTCATTCATGTGCAAGAGACAGCCTACAGAATGTGGCATTCTCCAGTTCAGAGTTGGGAATGCACGGCATGTAAATGGGCCAGCTCTGCCATCGTGTATCCAAAAGGCCACACTGTCGTCTTGCTTCATATGTTTGTTATTAGCTCAGTCATTGATACACTCTTTCAGAGTCCCCATCCTCGCGCAGCGCTTTGCTTGAGGAGAGCTAAGATCTGATCCTCATCACTGAGTTCTTCCTTGTCCATCGGAGTTAAACTCAGTTCTTCAGGTCCCTGCTGCTCTGATGTAACGGCTTGCTGGGGTTTCTTCTTCGTTGCCTCCTTTTGAGTTTGCTTTGGCTCTGGTGCGCCTTGCTCCTTGCCCTTGGCTGTGAGGAGAATGCATTAAATATCACATCTTCTACAATACAGTTACTATATTGCATGCAGAAGAAGGCATTGGTACCGTTCTTGATGGGATCGTTCTTCCCCATATGGGGTTTGAGCATCACCTTGAGCTTGGCCAGTGCTTCCTGGTACTGTTGCGTGTACTTGTCCAACTCGGTTTCAAAGTTGATGTGCACTTGATGAATCTACATTTGATGAACATACATTACATTGCACAGATGAGCACGATGAGACCATCAAGCGGATAACCGAACGGCAGAGAGTACCTTGGAGGAGTGCTCTGCTTTCTTGAGCATAGCGCGGAAGTGGTGAGCTTCCGACTTGAGCAATAGGGTGTAGGTCTTGCCTTGTCGCCCTGCTCGTGCCGTACGTCCCACTCTGAATGCCCAGAGCGAAAGCGAAGACATGTCAGCCATCAGTTGCCAAAGAAGAACAGACAACCTTACGCCAAGCAAGCGTGTAGCTTTCTTGGCGTTCCAGTACACGTACCGGTGCACATAAGTCTTGATGAAGGGCGGCACATCGTAGTTGACCACATTTTCCACTTCCTCGATATCCAGACCTCGCGACATGGCATCAGAGGCAATCACACTGATCACGCAATGCCGGTCAGTTCGACATTCATTCAGCGCGTTCGGTACAGTACAGTTTAATGTCGCCCTTAGTAAACTTCTCAATGATCTGGGTACGCTTCCGCTGCGGAAGAGTCGAAGAGTACTCAGCTACATCCGTTTTTCCCATCAGCGTAAGAAGCAGGTAGAGACTGTCGTCCATGTAAAAGACACAGTCAGCAAAGAGTTGATCTTCATGCACTCTGGGTCATCCGCTGTAACAGCGTACCGATGCGTAGCTTCAACAGATGAAGTGAAGCAAAGAGTGCGCTTGAACTCGAATGTTTCCAAGAGGTAGAGCAGCACGAGTGGCTTGTAGGCCAAGTTGCAGATCACCATGTATTCCTGATGAATCAAGTTCAACACATACGTCTACGCGTGATCCTAGCAAGATAGGTTCGCACCTGCAACTTCTCTGGCATCTTGTAGAGTCCAGTCGACGTGGCGGAGAAGAAGTGAGGGTTATTCAGGCGGAGCGCTGCGATCTTCTTAGGGTTGTTCGTGAGAGTCGCTGAGAACAATAGCTTGTGAAGCTGAAGAAGGTCAAAATGGATAAGTTAGTGAAACTGTCCTCCGATCGTAGTGAGCAGTGCTATGTACCGGCTCAGGTTCCTGAGGAATAATAGAGTGGAAGGCAGTCGAGGACAAGTGAACCGATCGCACGCTGGTGAGGTGGCGCGTGGTTCGTGCATCGATCCGCAAGTGCTTCTCCTTGTCTGAGTCATCGACGTAGTCATACACTCGTCCTGTGTGGCAAGTCAGAGAGATGAGCATCGTAGGACATGGCTGGAATGACGCGTTACCTTGAGTGCTGTTGTGAGTGGCTTGCAAGACATTGCTAAGCCAATCCTGGAATGATTGATCCAGCAGGCGGTCCGCTTCATCGATTACCAAGAAGCGCAAGTGCTGCAGGGTGAATCCGCGCGTTTGCATCAACAAGTCCATCAATCGGCCTAATAAAGAGTTTAGATTTAATCCGTCATGATTAAGTTACATTCGCTGCTGATAGAGCGTACCAGGAGTGCAGATGAGGATGTCCACCAATTCCTTGAGAAGGGGCTCTTCTCGTTGCGATCGTGTAGAACTTGGAGAGAAAGCGGAAGAAGAACTGTCCGCTGTCTCATCGTGCACATCAAAGGTCGATTCGGTCACGTTTCCTTCCTCTCCTGACTTCTGAACTAGTTTGTCCTGATCCTTGCGGAACGAGCTCTGGCCGACAACGATCTCCACCTGGTGAAAATGAAAGATTGATTGTATGTTGCGAAGTGAGTGCATGCCTCATCGAGAACCTGGACATGCAGGTTATCCATACCTTTAGGTCTGTATTCTCGCACAAGAGATCAAACACAGACTTGACTTGCAGTGCCAGATCTCTGTTGGGAAGAATAACCAAGGCGCGGAGTCGGACCACAACCCGATTGAGAAGAGTCTGCAGACAACCACAAGTATGAGAATTGAGAAACAGAGAGCAAACAGAAGATGATCGAGAGGACACATACATTTACAATAGGTACAGCGTAGGCGAGCGTCTTGCCCGATCCTGTGGGTGCACACACGCAAATGTCTCCGCCGATGGACACTCCGTCTTCCTCTCGCACCGCCACGCCTCGTCTATTCGCACAACGCCAAGAGCGGATTGAGCAAACCAACAGATGAGACCTCATCAAGTAAAGCATATGTATGGTACCCGCCACAGGCCACGCTTCGGAGGATAACAGGGATGACCTGGGCTTGGATGGGGAAGAACTGCGTGATGCCAAACTGTTCCTCAAGATTCCTGTAACGGTGTATGATGAACAAGTTAGCATCGAATGTACATTCATCAAAGTCTGATGTGATCGGAAAAGCGAGAAGCACGCACTTGACAACGATCGGAGCGAGACCCTTGACCTGCGCCACTTCAATCGTGTTGGTGACGGCCTGTCCCTCCTTAGACTTGCCGCTGCGCGACAGATCGAGCTTCTTCTCGTTCTGCCGCAGCTCGTGCACCTTCTCCTCTGCCGGGACGCTGTTGTCCTCCTTCTTGTTCTTCTTATTCTTCTTCGCCTTGCTCTTCTTCTGTTTCTCTTCTTCGTTCTTTGCCGCTTCCTCTGCTTCCGTTGTATTCTCTTCCGTCGTCTTCGCTTTCGTCTTCTTTTTCTTCGTTTTCTTCTGCTCCTTCTCTTCCTCCTCCATCCCATCAACATTCCCTTGTTCTTCACTCTTCTTCTTCTTGTCCTTCTTCTTCTTCTCTTTCTTCTCCTTCTTCTTTTTCTTCAACGTTTCTTTCTTGTCCTCTTCTTCTTCTTGGTTTTCATCTTCATCCATAGTCATGTTCTCTTCTTCCTCCTTCTTCTTCTTGTAGTGACCTTGACCTTCTCCGGAAGATGAACCTCCGGAAACCCCCAGTGGTGTTGACGCTGCTGCCGTAGGCACCATGGCCATGGTGACAGCAACGTTCTTCATCTTCTTCATCGCGGTTGTGCCCTTCTTGCCATCACCGGCATCGACTTCAAAATTAATTGAGATTTTGCCCTTGCGTGTAAATCCCGCAGTGGTGACCGATGCTGCCGAGGCAAGGGACGGTCCCGTCCTTGAGGATGTAGTGGAGGTGGTAGTCGTAGTGGCGTCATCACTTCCGCCGGCAGATGATGACGCGCCGGAGGAGTCGTCCGGAGCAAGAGTTCTTGGTTTCTTCTTTGCTGGGGAGGAGGAATCCCCAAGCGATGAAGAAGTGTCAAGTGATGCACGAGAGGCACGGCCACGCTTCTTGCCGCCTTGCACAGGCTCCATCTGTCCCACAGGATAGTTATGTCTTTAATCGCAATATTTTCTCTTTGTTATTTTGGCGAGCTCTTATTCGTTTCCTTAATTTTCTTAGACATTTCTTTTTCTTTCGAAGAACAAAGCAGGCTGTATCTTCAGTATCTTTGCAGATGGTCAATGTTAATATAAAAAATATTAGGGACTTCATAAAGTGTCTTCTTAGACAAGGCCTCAGAGTACAAAATCAACATGCCACACTAAGAAGAGATTTAGAGAGCAATCTATGTTAAATTACTTCGTTAATACGCAAAGCCTCATGGTGTAGTTGGCAGCATACAGGATTCTGGTTCCTGGGACCCCAGTTCAAATCTGGGTGGGGCTGAAGCTTTTCTTTTAGAAAGTTGCATTTTTTGTTCCTTCTGATCACCTGGTTCTGCTCTTCACTGCACAATCCCGTCCCATAACCGCAGGCAACTGGTGCCCTCTGCTAGATAAGACAAGAGAAGTGTCACTTGTTGGAGTAACGGGTGCTCCCATGCTTGCTGTAGAAGTATCCAAGGCCACAGGAAGCGTACCATGCAGGAAGGAAAGTCCCGGTTCGACTCCGGGCGGCTCCAAGGGGCCGTGGTGTAACGGTAACACGCCTTTGCTTCCTGTGGTCGCCCACGCTAGCCCCAAATCACTCCAACTGGTTACTTGCCTCATCCCTCACAACTTCTCATTGCCGAGGGATTGGGCAAGCCAGGGGCTGCGTGGATTCAGCTTCAACAAAGCTCAATCACCCTTTTGCCTCCAGCTGCAGCCTTCTTCGTAGGTCGATCTGCAGCAAGGATAACAGCATATGACCATCCATTACACCAAAGTGTTCACCCAGTCATACACTATCAGCCTTTTTTTCAGCAGGCGTCCCATAATGGTAGCCCGGTGAGGACGAAGCTGGCTTATTTAGCTGAAGTTACGAAGAAGGGGACCAGAGGTGCTCTCATGCTTGCCGTGGAGGCTATGGCCGTTAGTAAGAACTATGCAAAAAGATCGCCCTCAAGAGCGCCCCCCAAAGGGTCTCTACGGGGATCATTTCGATATCGACCGACGGCCGCCACACGCTCGCGAATCACTCCAACTGATGACTGGCGAAGGGTCCCTTCAACTTCTAGCGGGGACCTTGCTGGCTGTGACGCGTGTGGTCCACCTCACACAAAGCTCTATCACCTCTTTTTTTTTGTTGTTGTTCGTTCTGAATGAACACCAGCTACACGTGTCCCCTACCTTCTCTTGTAGATGCAGGGCTTCAGAGTGAGGTTGACCTTGGCCGAAACTGGGCGGTCACTCTTCTTGAACTCGAGCAGGATGAACATCTTGTTGTGATCGTCCTGTTTGAAGAGGAAAAGTTCAGATGGGGCATTTCCGCAAGGTCAGATCATCTATCTGATGAAATGATCTCATACACCAACTTTACCTGAGACACGAGGTCGAACCCGAGTGCGTAGAGGGAGAGAACAAACTTCTCCACATCTTCGAAGCGCGACTTGACTTCGGCTATCTTGAGCGTTCCCCTGATCACGTACCAAACATTCGTTAGTAGGACGATCACAGAAGAAAGTGAAGGAGCATACTTGGCCTTCAAGATTCTATGCGCTTCGTGAATGAAGTCGACGAGGTTGGTGCCCATGAGTGATAGGCAGAATATGACAATGTCGACGCTCTGTGGCGTCAACGGAACCTTGGCGATGTCACACGCCGTAACCCACTTGTTCGGCGAGGCCAGATCGAACGAGTGCACCTTCTGCTGCACGCTCTGAGCGATCTTAGCGTCACCGCAGCCCATGTCGGCCACCACCAGAGTCTTTGGCATTTTCTATTGAATGCAGCATTCATCAACAAATAGGTGATCAGCTTCACTCAGAGAAGAAGACGGCGAGTGAGCACTAGGACTACCTTCAGTTGAGCAATGAAGATGTCCACTGGGTTCTCCGGCCACAGTTCCACCTGGCGCGCGAATCCTGTGTGATACTGAGAGTCCCGATGGCAACACGATCAGCGATGAATATGATCAGCAACGCGGGACAGGTGAGCACCTCTTCGAACATTGCTGGATCTTTCTTGATCAACCGATAGGCTTCATTACCCGTAGTTGTGTAGAGCTGCTCGTTGATCCATCTGAATCGGGACCCTGCGAGCCGCGACTGCATCTTCTTCTGAAGTTTGGAGAGAGCAGGACCCTTAGTGCTCTGTAAAAAGAAGCGTTAGCCATGCTTGCACCAGGAAGATAGAGTGATAGCGTTGTACCGGAGTGGTGTCCGTGCCCTCTTTCGTCGGGTCGGATGAGGTATCTCGTGAACTGCGCTTCGATGGTGTCCTCTTCGGACCATTCTGCGATTGATCGTCATCATCAGCCTTCCTCTTGGTGCCTTTCGATTCGCCATTCAGCAATCGCTTCTCCCTTTCCTCAGCCTGGCGGAGCATGTGTTCCAGCTCGCTCTTACTTCTCTTGTCTGACTTCTTCGCGTTTGGTGTTTGTTTGCTCCTCAGCGATGTTTGGGACTCAGGAGAGAGTGCAGTCACTTTGCCCAGGTGTTCCAACATGAGCCGATCTAGATCCATTGCTGTATCAGAGGCCGGTGTTGCAGATGCAGAAGGAGTCTTTTGCTCTGCTCCCTTGCGTGAGTTCTTCTTGGGCTTAGAGCCGCCCGACTTGGGATTCGGCGTTGCCTGATTGCTGCCCTCGGCTTGTTTCTGTGGCGTTGTAGCCGCGCTGTTGGATTGCTTGCCCTTCGTCTTCTTGCCGCCAGCGTTGGGCGACTTGGTGGGCGTGGCCGCTTGCTTCTCGCTGTCGGGCACACTTTCCTGCTTCTTAGGAGTCGTATCAGTGCTCTGGGAGCCCTTTGCCTTTCGCTGCTTATTTGCTGTCTTCGGTGTTCCAGCTCGCTTCTGCGTGTTACCGCCATTCTTTTCTTCGTTCTTCACAGACTCGATGGTTGAATCCTTTTGATTGTTGCTGTTCTTCTTGTCTGCTTTCTTCTTTGCCTGCGGTGCCTTGTTCTTTGGTGAAGCTACACTCGTTTGATCACCTGGAGTGCGGTCGCTTTTCTGTTGCTGCCGTTGCTGCTGCTTCTTCGGCGTGGCGGGCGCCTCCTTCTTGTCGGCTACTTCTTTCCGTGCCTTCTTTCGTGGCGGCTTCACCACATCACCGCCTTGACCCCGTGCTTCATTCTTGCTTCCACCATCGGCCGCTTCGCTATTCTTTTCCGACTTGTTCTCAGCCTTCGACTTCTTGCGATTGGCGCCTCCTCGCTTTCCACGCTTTCGCTTTCCCTTCGGCTTAGCCGAATCAACAGATCCACTCTCTGCGCTCACAGGTGCTGCCGCTTCCTTGCTGCCAGCCGTGCCCTTCTTCGACTTATCTCCGTTCTTTGTCGGCGTTTGATCTGATGAGTTGAGGAGGAATGTACAATCATCAGCACTTGAATGTCCGTCCACCTTCGTCCACACACAACTCACCAAAGGCTCATCATCAACACGACCATTGACGCACAAGTACACCTTCACAACACTGTTATCCACTTACCTGATCCGCTACCAGTCGGAGCTGATGGCTTGCGCGGGCTCTTCGTAGCACTGTCCTTTGCAACTGCCATAAATGATTGTCAGTTTATAAAATATCAAAATATATAATATTATGCTACAAAATACAATAATACTTCACGCAAAGAAAAAAGTTGAAATAAAAGAGTGTACCTGGCGGATCGGCAGATTGGGTCTTTTTATTGTTATTTCTGTTTTTCCGTTTGCCCTTTTTGTTGGCCTCCTCGATGGCGCGCTGCACTTGGACTGCCTCTGCACCTTCGAGCGAAGCCACTTTGAGCTCAAAGAGATGAGTCTCCGGAGTCGATGAAGATGCCGATTCTTCCGGAAGAGATTTTTTCCGTCGGCCTCGTTTGGCAGATGACGCGACACTCCCTGTCGCGCCGCTCGACTCGGGTTCGTCCCAGGAAGGTACACTCACTTGCCACATTGTTTTTCTGTTGGACGAACAAAAAGATGAGACGAAGATGAAATGGAGAATTGCGGAAATATTTGAATAAATTGAAAATGGTTTCGAAACGCGATTGAAATTTGGAAAATCCGCGGAATCGTGTGTCGTTTGAGGCGAAATTTAGGGCAGACGCTACCCACTCGCCCTGCCGCGGCACGTCCATCTTGCGCCACCATCTCGCTAAGGATGGTGCAGCAACTACCGGTCGCCGCTGAGGGAGAGTGAAGTAAGCGAACCACACGCCCTTTTTTTCGAGGAGCAGCACGAGAGACTTTAGCATACCGAGGATCAGAGCCAACCCTAAGGCAAAGGCAGCCGACATTCAA
>CDEZ01022485.1:0-47387 GCA_000826365.1 Acanthamoeba royreba | reverse complement strand
GGTCAGGTGCGGTTATGTCAGCAGAAGGCGACCGGCAAGTACTTCTGTCTGAAGATTCTCAGCAAAGAGAAGATTGTACGCCTCAAGCAAACCGAACATGTCAAGAGTGAAAAGTCGGTTCTCGCACAGATCTCGCATCCTTTCATCGTGAAGTTGTACGTAGCATCACGATTGCTTTTTATTGCAAACCGCACGGTCTCATCTTGAACATTATGCAGGTATGCTACATTCCAGGATCAAGCCAATCTCTATTTCCTCCTAGAATACATTTCGGGTGGAGAATTGTTCTCCTGCATTCGAAGAAACGGACGCCTATCAAATAGCACCGGCCGTTTCTATGCAGCGGAGATCGTGCTTGCTATTAAGTATCTACACAGCCTCCACATTGCTCACCGTGACCTCAAGGTAAGCCCGCCCTCATGCTCAAGCAAAAGCGAGATCTAATTTCTCTCTAACCCCACTTCAGCCTGAAAACCTGCTCCTCGATAGCGAAGGTCACATCAAGCTTTCAGACTTCGGGTTTGCTAAGGTGATCACTGATAAGTACGTGATAGCCGTCGTTCGTATGCCCTCGTTCGAGCTGGTTGCTCACGAAGATGCCTAATCCTAGGACATGGACCATGTGCGGCACTCCTGAGTACATTGCACCTGAGGTCATTCTCAGCAGAGGCCACGACAAAGCCGTGGATTGGTGGTCTCTGGGCGTACTTATCTACG
Source organism: Acanthamoeba royreba (assembly GCA_000826365.1). Taxonomy (NCBI): domain Eukaryota; phylum Discosea; order Longamoebia; family Acanthamoebidae; genus Acanthamoeba; species Acanthamoeba royreba. The sequence goes on along the minus strand of CDEZ01022485.1, from coordinate 46,670 downwards.
AAATGCTCTCGGGGTACGCTATTTGACTGTTGCCAGAGGGCTTTCTATTAAGCAAGTGATGCACTAACCGTTGCTGCTCGTCTACATAAACAGGAAACCGCCATTCCATGGGGAACACACCTTTGAGATTTTTGAGAAGATATTGTCAGCTAAGGTGGATATGCCGACTGACTTCCATCCCGACGCCAAAGACCTCATTGAGAAGCTCTTGGTGGTGGACGTGGCCAAACGATTGGGCGGAACTCGCGGCGGTGGCGCAGAAGAGGTGATGGCCCATCCATGGTTCGCTGGTATCGATTGGGATGCACTTTACAGACGACAGTTGCGGGCTCCGATTAACCCCGGCATCACTGGCGAGGGTAAGTTGTACGCCGGCTCTTCATGTTTTTGTGCACTCACGCCCATTGCTGTCGTCCACACAGGCGACTCGCACAACTTCCCTCGCTACTCTGATCAGACGGTGGAGCACAAAGAATTTAAGGGAAACGAGCTCTTCAAGGATTTCTAGTTCAAGCTCTCGCAACGTTCTCTTTCTTGCCTTTGCTGGCGCGGGCCTTGGACATCGATGTACAAATGTTACCCCTTTTCCCTGGTCCAGCGGCATTGGAGTGCGCACTCAATCCGCGCTGTATCTAGCTCGCTTGATCGGCCAACTATGACACGTTATGTGAGCATCATTCCCTCTGTATGGTTCTCTACACCACTTCTATTCGAAACTCATGCACACTGGTCGCCCTGTGCTGCTCGGTAGGCGGCTACGTCGCGCTTGTACTGCTCTTGGGCCTTCTTCGCCATGTCGGCCCACTTGGCCTTCTCCGCCTCAGGCAGTTGCTTCCACATCTCCCCGAGCAGCCGCGCAAGTTCGGTGAACGATAGATCCGGTCTCTCCTGCCTCACCCTGATCCGATTGTCCGCCACGAAGAACATGTACGCTGACATGGGTCGCTTGGGCGCGTTGGGGTCCTTCTTCTTCTTCTTCATCATCATCTTCCCTCCTTTCGGCTTGCTCGTCTGTGCTGTCTTGCTCTGGGCCTTGGGCAGCGCCGCACTTTGATCCCGCTTGAGTGAAATAGTCATCTCGCCTTGCGCCACGGGCACGCGCACCGCGATCGTCACGTACTGCACATCATCAGTTACAACAACGATGACGATGAAGCAGCCACTTGAGTCAGTACAGATCAGCAGCGCAGCAGTACGAGGGCAGAACGCACTGAGGAATCATGCGGGCTTCGCTTCGCCGTCCAACACACGCGAGCCGTGTCGGCAGCTTCAGTTGGCGCGAGAACGAACGTGCCGTTCTTGGCGTTGCTTCTCAGCCTGAATCCGCCCTGAGCTGTGTGGTTCATCATCACCATCATGAATGGGGAAATGACCAACTTAGTTGTTTATCCAGAACGATGGAATCCAAACCATACCATCAGCAGTGATCTCGGCGTGCGTGAAGCTGTCCTCCTCTTCTTCCTCCTCTCCATCACCATCATCCTCATCATGATTGTGGTCCTCTTCCTCGTCATCATCATCATCATCATCATCATCGCTAGAGTCATCACTGCAGCTACCATCGGAGTCAGACTCGCTGTCCTCCTTTTTCTTCTTCGTCTTCTTGACCTCCTCCTTCACGTTGCTCTTCTTGCCGCCTGCAGCGGAGGTGGTCTGTAGTTCGCGCTCATAGCGCTCGCGGTCCTTCTCAGCGCGGTCGTTGTAGGGGGCCTTCTCCTCGGGGCCCATCTCCCTCCAGGTCGTCGCCAGCAGCTGCGCCAGCTCCCCCCACCCCAAGCCCGGGTTGGCCCGCATTACCTCCTCCCGTCGCTCCTCCGCAAACCACATATACGCCGACTTGGGCCGCTTCACTCCTGCGTTTTTGCTGCGTTCCATTGTGTGTATCTGTCTGTTCGGGGGGTGGTAGCGGTTGTGGAAAATTACTGCTTATTTTTGAAGGCAAGAAAGAATTATAATAATAATTAACAGAATGATGTTAACATATTTCTTCGAAACATTTGAAATTTACTGGAACGCGAATTCTCGATAAAATTACGAAATACAAACGCGTTTCTGAAATCAAAACTGGCGCACGACAGCCCTCTCCGCGGCTCACTCGTCTGACTTGCTCATGCGATCGAATAAACCAGCGAGCGCTTTCTTCTGCTTCTCTTCCTGAGCCTTCTGGTACTGTTTCAATCGCCTGTACAAGGGATGATGAAAGGGCAGTCCATTGTAGCGAGCAATAATGTGCAGAGTGAGTACCTGATCTCTGCCTGAATGCCCTTATCCGCTGGGTCAAGTTCAGCAGCCTTTGTCAGATCAACAGCAGCTCGGTCCGAGTCACGCAGTTGAAGGTGAGCTAGGCCATTACATTACATGAGTTCACGAATGAAAACACAGAAGTTGCAATGGGCGATATGCACCTTGGCCTCTTCTGAAAAGTGCTTTAACACTGTTCGGATCGAGTTGAAGAGCCTATGGTGCCCAGGAACAGCACGCCAGTTTAACACTCCTCAGCACGATTGACTGGGAAGAATGAAGCGCACCTTGTCGCAGTCATCAACGACTCGATCAAACTTGTTCTGCTTGAAGTGGCAAAGAGCCATGTTCAAATGAATAGCGAGCGTCAGGGCCTTGATGGTACTCTCCTGGCCTGTGGACAGCTCTTCCTGCCTGCCATTGATGGCATCCATTCCTGCGTGTTAAGACGTCGAAGGACAACAGGAGCAGAAGGAGGCAGGTACGGGTGATCGCCCTTGATCAAGTTGCCGAAGGTACCGCCAGAATTGCCCAGACCCTTTACATACAGAAATGCCTGCAGCCAAATATACCTCAGCACATCACTGCTATAAATATATTTTCATATTTTCTCGTTTCATTCTGTTTTTCGAGAATATTTTATACAATATTTTTAAAAACACCTGGGTGGTGCATGTAGAACCTTGTGGTAGGCGAGGAGGGCCTTGGCGTAGTCCTGCTGCTTAACATGGGCATTTCCTTCCTCCTTCAGCCGCTGCGCGATTTCGATCTTTTCCTGATTCGTCTGCGTACCAGGTAGGCATAAATTTTAGTTTTTTTTAAAAAAGATGAAAAATGATTAATCACAAAACGACCTTGCTGGCAGACATCTTAGGCACGACAAAACGAAAAGATTCCACATTGTTGGGAAATCCGTTGTTGGTAATAATTTTGGTTTTCACAAAAATATTTGCGTTTCCTAATTTTTTGAATTAACTCGGTTTTTCTTTGCCTTTTCGATTCTGCTAAAATAGGATATATTACTATATAAGGTAAAATACCTTCAAAGTTACGAAAGGGCGGATTTTGTGTCTCATCGATGATTGCCATGAATGGTATGCGCGCAAGCAGCAGTGGACCCTCCTCCTGCCGAGGTATCACCAATGAGGACCAACGTTCTCTGTCGACAAACGGTTACGGTTATCCCCTGCCCGTTACCCCTGACCTTCCCTATCTTCATCTTTGTCACGTCCCACTACAAGCAACACAGCACACACTCGGCTAACTCACTTTTGAAAAAGCAGCCCATCATGAGCGCCGTCTTGGAAGGAAATACCGACGAGGAGAAGCTTGCCACATTGGTGAAGCGCACGTACAAGGAACAGGCTGTCTGGTTCCTGAACGCCTTCTGGGAATCGTTTGGCAAGACCGAGGCCGAGAAGGTCTGGAGCTACGTCGCCAAGGCTGAGAAGTTGGACGCCGAGAAGCACAACACCGGCAACGCGCTTGATGAGTTCACCGCCCACCGATTCCTTGAGCACTTCTCCGAGACTCTCTCTGTAACCGATCTTCGTGATAAGCTTCGTGCTATTGGCGCTATCCCTACTCAGGGTCAGATCAAGCAGGTTCCTTTGGCTCACTTCCTGATCGTGAGGTACCAACCTCATCGTCGTTTATCTTTGTCGAGGTAGTTTAGCTCACACATCAGCTTGATTCTTTCAGGTTCAGCGCGGATCTCCATGAGCTGGTGACCGCCCCTCAGGGTCGTCAGGATGAGATAGATGAGGCCCAGAAGGTACTCAATGCCGTTATGGAGGCGTTTGCCGAGAGTGAGGCCAAGGACAAGGTCGCTGCCGCCAGTTACGAGGAAGCTTCTCGTCGCGAGGCTCAGGCAAAGCAGGACGAGGCTGCCGCCAAACAACGGTACCTTTCCTTCTTTGTTGTTCTGCTCTTCTCTCTGCTTCTGAAGTTCCTACGCAATTTAGGGAGGCTCAGTCTAAGCAGTCCGCAGCTGATGCTGCTGAAAAGGAAGCGCAGGCTAAGAAGGACGAGGCTGAGGCTCGCGATAGAGAAGCAGATGCCCGCACTCGTGAGGAAGAGATGCGGTCTGCTAAGGAGGAGCTTGAGGCAGCCCTGAAGGAGCTTCACGCGCAAGAGGAAGCTTACAAGGCTCGCACTGTTGAGCTCGAGAAGGCAAGCCAGGAGGGCAGCACTATGGCGATGAGCAAGGCCAAGATGGAGCTGGCTCAGCACCTCTCAGCCGACCCTCTGCCGCTCAACAAGGCCAAGATCACTCAAGAGGCTGCCCTCAAGAAGGCTGAGAAGGCCACCCAGGCTGCCAAGGAAGCTGCTGACCGTGCTGCTGCCGCCCGCGCCGAGGCTGAACGCTCCACGACTCAGGTGCATTATTTCCCTTCTTGCGCCATACCTGATCAGGTTATCTAACTTCTAACTGACAGGCTTCCGCTTCTCGCGCTGCTGCCGAAGAGGCGGCCCGCCAGGCATCGACAGCCAGAGCGAGTGCGGAAGAGTCCGCCAGTCACGCTGCCGCTGCTCGTGCGCAAGCCGAAAAGGATAAGGAAGCTGCCGCCGCTGCACTTGCCGAGGCCAAGAAGAAGGTGCCTGTTGATTGGGATTGGGCGTTTCATGATCATCAAACAGCGCTAAACGAACTGTGTGTGATGGTAGGTGGAGGAAGCTGAGGCATTCCTTGAGGAAGCCAAGAAGCGCCTGCCTCATGGCGGCGTATGGTGGATGGAACGCGAGCTGATCGAGGCCAGGTCTTACCTGCCCAAGGCCAAGGGTGGTTACATCAAGAGGCACATGACCCTCGCTAGGAACAGCACCCCTTCGCAGTGATGACGGCGCGACATTCAACAGCGCGCATCACCACGTGCTGAACTTTTGAAGTCACTTTCGGGTATAGAGTGCGATTGAAGAGGAAGAAGAAGAGATTGTTGTACATGATCCTTTGGTACGGGGTACTTGCAGTAGTAATAAAGAGCATCATCACCCATCACGCCTATCCGACTCATGCTCAGTCATGAGGTTAGTTGATGCATGGGAAGACGGGCTCGGCGGTGATGAATCGGCGAGCGTTGTCGAGCGTGATGAGCGTCTGGTAATAGCTGCGCGGCATCTCCATCCCCTTCTCCATATCTACATAGAAGCCCGCATTGTCCATGTATCGTTTCTGCATGTGGCCGTCATCAGACACAATCCGTGAGGGACCACCAATCAACTCCGTGGCTGCAGGAGAAGTAAACTTACCTGATACTGCTGTTGGCCACTCAAGGTGAAGTTAAACCATACATCTATACCCTCCTCCAGAAGTTGAAGGTAGCCCACCACGCTGAACCGTGGTCCTGGCGACTGTACATTCATGTTCAATACCCAGATTCGGAGAGAGGAGACCTGACGCCAAGTACGTACCAAAAGATCGCTCGTGCTCAAAGCGCTCTCGATATTGAAGTACGCTAAGGCAGAGCGCTTGCCCATGCGTATCAACTCTGAGTCCTTCATGCGGACGCTGTCGTTGCGGCTGTGAAGCGATCGCAGGCCATTGCGCATCATGTCGAGCCAATTCCACGTTCTCCCCTTCCCTTTGTGTTGCTTATGTTGATGACCTTCGTTGCTTCGCTTTGAGCGTACATCTCTGCGGTTGTGATCCTCTTCTGGCATCTTCTCCTTTCCTTTCCTTCGGCGTTGGGGAGAGACTGGTTGGTTGTTCCAGTCGTCTGCTTCCATTGATGAAGTAGATGAAGATGAATTCTCAAAGCTCCGAGAGCGTGGCATGTGCGCTTGTGGCGAGGGCTGGCGTCGATCGTGGGCCGTCTTGCTTCGTTGCCTTATGCGCGATCGTGCCGGTGTCCGGCGTTTCGGTTGCTGGTTCGGTGGGAGAGTGTTTTCGTCATCACTGCTACTGCTGCTACTGCTGCTGCTGCTACTGTCAGAGTTCTCGAAGTCGTAGAGGTCAGGATTGCGAAGCGCTTCAGTGAGGGTGCTCTTCTTCATGGTCATCTTCTTCAGCTTCTTCTTATACTTGGCTTTCTTCAGCTCATTCTCTTTCTTGGCCAACTTTGCCTCCATCTGGAGCATCTTCTTTTCCCTATTATTATAATTGTGCGCACTCTTGTTAGATAAGAGGCTTGTTGGTGACATATAAGGTGTGCCTACCATTTCTTATGCTTTGCTTTGAGTTTAGATCTCTTCTTGCGTCTTCCCTTCGTTGCTGCTTCTGCTACAGTCGATGTGGCCTTGATGGGCATGCACGCGAAACAGCACATTGCCTTGGAGCAACCCTGTATGCATTGTACGTGATGACGGACGTGATCTCAATGCCCAAAGAAGACAGATCGTACCAGTAAGAAGCCTCGTCCATGTTTCGACTTGAGACACACGCAGCAACAGGAGCAGCAACATAAAAGTCCGATGACGATGATCAGGAAGGCTGCTACCTTGCTCCAGCATGCCTTTTCGAAGTAGCATGCAATGTCCATTCTGTCAGGGGCGATCATCAGCATCATTGCAGCGAGTAGGTGGGAGAACGCAGGTGTACATGCTGGAGCACGAGTCACATGAGTTGATGGTATATGATCCTGAAGGAGCAGGGGGTCCTCCACCACCTTGCGAGCACTGATTGCCCAGACACGACGTGTTGGTGGCAAACACGGTGACGTTGACCCAAACCCAGTCCACCACGGCGCCAAGGGAGTCATAGAGGGACACTGCTCACATGAAATGAGTGTAACGTCCCACTTATCCAATGACAGGAAGGCGTCTCTATACCATTACAGCCAGTATTGAAGCCATTAGAAGTGAGGCTGTACAGCTCAAAGGTGGCGTTGGCAGATTGGCCCGCCCCGATGGAACGGGTCTTGGCGAGCACGGCTTGGATGTATGGTCCACACTGAGTTACAGTGAGCTTGTCGTGAAGGGAAAGCGAGTCAGTTACGTATCCTCAACATAACTATGACTATCGACTTACCGTGTAGTCAGCATTGATGGAACCCGTGTTCATGACCAGAGCGTGTAGCATACCTTGGGTTTTCAGTCCCTCGAAGGCAGAAATGTTAGCCATCACAATCCGCCCTGGACTCCTTCACACAAGAAGGATCAGAAGGCGTAAGCAATGCCGAAAGTCGCACACCACGTACCGGTTCACCAGGTAAGTGATATCGTCAGCATTGAGCGTGAGAGTGATGACAGTCGCTCTGATCTCATCAAGGGCAAAGGAGAGATAGCGGCCATTTCCCATTTGTACGACGGGCTCATTATCAACGAAGTCGCCCCAAAATGGAATGAAGTAGTTCCCCATCTGGCCGCTCTGCATCTGTAGTGTGATCGCGATCATCAGCTTTTTTCAGGCCACACTCTTAATGCCATCCAGAGGGAGGACTGCCTTTGCCAAGTCCTGCTTGTAGTAATCATCAAGCTGATTCGCGAGGCAGGATTGAGGCCAATTGCCACATGCTGCTGGCTGATAGCGGAAGGCGGAGAAGCTCACTCCGATCTTGTTGCACGTCATTCCTGAGAAGTCTGCAAGCGATCTATCGAGCAGCATCCAGTAGGTATGCCCTGATGGAGAGCAAACAATTGGTGAAAGTTTGCATCGTCAGTCATTCCACTTTCAGACATCAAGAGATTCAAGTGCCACATGAACCTGCGAGTACGCGAGGATGATTGGACGGGACAGCAGGCACGAACAGGTACTTCTCGCTGAGCACGGGGTTATCCTGCCAGGGAGCAAAGTCTCCCTGCAATCGGGCAAAGACGTCACCTTCGCTGCTAACCCCGGTGATGCTTGATGGCGACAGTTGGATGGTCTCGGTGAAGTATCCACCGCTCTGCGCTCCATTCTGGTCTGTAGATGATTTGTACTTGCTGATGGTCAGAAATACATCGAACGACACTTGTGCTGCGCCTGCCATCATGGAAGAGTTGTGAGTGATTCCACATCACTCAGTCTTGCACTGCACAGAGTTAAGGGATAATGCGCACCGATGGAGTAGACGTCATACCAAAGGGTATCAAAGCGAAGGCAGTGCGCGGAACTCGCATCAACGCCAAAATCAAAGAGGGAGCACGTGAGGCCACCGCGCGTCTGCTTGTTGCTTAACCAGAGAACCTCACTCAGGTCGCATGCACAGCAGAATCCCTGCGAAGAAGATCAAGATTCCTTAGCTTATTGATGGCCACTTCGTCACGGTGATGTGAGCGTGCACACATACTTGGCTGTTGGGCACCACTTTGCCGTTCTGATCGTAGAACCATCCGCATGTGGGATCCGAACTTGAGGGTGAATCCACGCACTGATCAAAGAGAAAGAGAATGTCGTCCGTGTACTTGATTGTCTCGTAGGGCTTGTTGTTAGTTCGCTGCATGTGCGATATGGGGTGCATTCATCATAGGCATAGGTGAGTAGGGGAATCATCAACCAGATTCACCAAGGTATATGCAGGCGATGTTGCGTACGCCAACGTAGGTCAGCGGGTACAGCAGTCGTGGGATCGTCTTGGCCCAGCGCACGCTGAGAGGGTGTTCCAGCATACGTGTAGCTCCGGTCGGGTCTTCCGTCGTGTTCAACTGCACCTCGATGGCTTCAGTGTAGTTCTGCGTCAATTCACGAACAAAATGAGTGAATGAAGAGACAGAGTATGATGCAGCCAAGGTCGGGAGACCAAAGCGAGACCTGGCCAGAGTCAGCAGTGATGGTGACGATCATCTTGTACTCACAGCTAATTGCGGCCGCCTCTGCCGATCCGTCCTGCACGCACCGTTCCACCCGGCTCGACGCCAACAGCGAAGCGTGCACACCACCAGGCATCACCACCTTCATTGTGCTCCATACCGTCGCCACCACCAGCGTCATCCACCACACCCTCTGCACCCAACCCTTCTCCATTCCCTAATGCCCTTGTGGTGGGGTGGGTGTAGTACACCTTCTTCTCTTCCCCAACTCAAGTGGGGTACAACACACCTGTCCCCTCTGCAAGGGACGAGTACGGCATGAGGAGCTCAACTGAGCGCCCATAGAATAGACGACATGTCCATTCATTCTTTTTGTGCTTCTCCAAAATCGTTTCGGTAATTCAAACCATTTCTGAAACCAGCTCTGCGAAGATCGAGAAAATATTTTCCTTTAATTTCTTTCTGATGACGTCATTCATTATGTGACGTCAGCAGAGCAATGATTGATAACTATCTTCTTCGCACAAGACGGACAAGGATGAAGGTGAGGGTGGTGGTAGTAGTAGTGGTGATGATGGTGATGATGATGGGAGTCTGCTCGGCGGTGACAGCGAGTAGCAGCAGCGCGGGGTTGCGGGCCAAACGTTTGGCCATCGACTTTGGCAGCGAATGGCTCAAGGTGGCGGTGGTGGCGCCGACGGCCGGCACCATGCAGGCGGTCGAAGTGGCCGTGGACGAGCAGAGTGAGCGCCGCACACCCGCGCTGGTCGCCTTCGATCCGCCGCCGGCCGCCACGGGTAGGCTGCTCGCCGGTGTCTCTGCCGCGCGGGCGGCTGCTCGTCGTCCCGATGCCGCCATCCCCAGCATCAAGCGCCTACTCGGAGTTCCACTCAAGTCCACTTCCTACTCTGCCGACTTTGCGCACCACTTCCAGTCTCCTCGCCGACTTGTCCCTGTACGGATGATGACGATGATTGATACTTGCGGATGATGATGGTGATGATGATCAAGGAAGAATGCTGAATGCGTGCATGCATGTTTTCATGTGCAGGATACACTTCGCGGAGACGCTGCGCTCGTGGACGAACCTTTGGTGGGCAGGCAGGTCCGCATTGAAGAAGCGGCAGCGCGTCTGCTTGAACTTGCTCGCCAGTTGGGCGAAGGCAACGAGTCGATCGAGGTCGTGGTGACGGTTCCGCCGTACTACACATCAGTGCAGCGGAAGCTCTTTGCGCAGATCGTGGAGCTAGCCGGCATGAAGCCCCTCGCACTGATCAATGACCTCACCGCTGGTACTTCCTCTCTGATTCGATGTATTGGCCCAACACGCGGAAATGCACACTAATTCTTCACTCTTTGCATTTGCACACTAAGTTGCCGTGGACTATGCCTCCACTCGACAGTTTCCCTCCAAGTACGCACCTCTGCGGTTACTTATTCATCATGGCTTGCACTGACTCAGCTTGGATCGCAGGGAGACCGTCGTTTTCTTCGATGTTGGCGCACACGCAGCCTCAGCGTCGGTGGTGGAATTCCTCACAGCAGAGGGCCAAACTCAAGTTATGGGTACGGCTTACCCCGTTGGAGAGAGCATGCCTCCTTAGTTCTCGGCATCCTCATTGTATCTCTTGTTGAATGCCAGTGCTTGGCACGGCAAGCGAACTCGACGTGGGCGGCTCTGCTTGGGATAGCCGGTTAGCTGCTCACTTGGCTAAGAAGTTTGGTCTCGCTCTACCACCGCGAGCTACTTACAAGTTGCGCAAAGAGGCACAACAGGTTCGACGCTTCGTTGAAGCCTACGGGACGAATGATGGATGACAGTGGTTTGCTGACTTGGTTCGACAGATAAAAGAGGAACTCTCTGCGGTGCCATCTGTTGATGTTCACATTGAGAATCTGCACGAAGGGAAGGATCTTATCACGACAATTACCAGAGACCAGCTTGAGGAACTGATCGCTGATTTACTTCCTCGAGCGGCGGGCACGATCGGCCGTGCGCTTGCTCAGGCCGGACTCTCTTCGTCCGACGTCACAGCCATTGAACTGTTTGGCGGCGCAGTGCGCATCCCCAAACGTTCGTTGCCCTCGTCTCCCCTCTGTGGTGAATGATCTAACATTCAATTCTCAACGTAGTGCAAGAGCTCATCAGGTCCGAATACAACAGACCCCTTGGTCAGCACATCAACGGAGATGAGGCAGCTGTGTTGGGCGCAGCAACACAGCTCATACTCACAAAGGACTGGGGTCGTCTGATTTCGGCTACCTATCCTCGTATTGGCATTCATGAAGTCGCTGTGCCGAGCGTCAAGGTGAGCCCAATGGTCGTGGGCGAGTTGAATGAGGAAGAACTAGCGGAGGTGAAGAACGGGCTGGCTGAATTCGCTGCACGAGAGCAAGAGTACCAAGAATTAGTGAACTGGCGTAACATTCTTGAATCAACCATCCTCGAACACAAGAGCAGTGTACGTCTGCCCCCTCTTTCGCAGGATTGTTAGCCCGTATAGCTAAGGAGAAGGTACAGTTGGAGGACTCAAACTTATCTGAAGAGATCAAAGAACAAGCTCTTGATCTGCTTCGCGATGCTGAGGAATGGCTGGAGGACCTTCCCGAATCAGGTACGGTATACAGGATGGGGAGAGGCGATGGAATCCACTCATTCCGCATTCAATAGCGCGCGCAGAGGAACTACGAACGAAGTTGGCAGAGCTCACTGGCCATCTGGAGCCCCTACTAGGCCAGCACCGACCCAAGGATGAGCTGTAATCAATGATGGTTCACCAAATCCACACAAAGAAGCCTTCATTGAGTGTAGCAGACTTGATTGACAATTACGTTCGGAAGCGCTCGAAAGGATCTTTGTCCGGGCGTATGCGGAGAATGGTGTTGCCGTCGCCATCTGCCACCCTCTTCAGCACAAACATGTAGCCGCTGTCATCTTCCGCGAACATCATTGTCACGCCCAACTTAGTCTTGGAATTCGCATCCGCCTTCTGCAAGAAGACATGTGGATGTGCAGTCAGTGTCAGGAAAGCTTAGAAGTAAGGATGACATGCATACATCGCCCCAGAAGTAGATACTGCCCGGCCACACGTTCGTGTGGTCTAAGGTATAGTTGAGATCTTCCTCGTCATCTTCATCTCTCTCACGTCCATCTTCCTTGGCTTTGGCCTTACCATACTCGCAGCTGGCGCGGCTCTTTCTCCAATTCAGTTGGAAACCCGAGCCGTCCTCATTCGCACGCTCTAGCGAGAAGTAGCCGCTGATGGAGCGGTCCACATAGTAGCGACCCTCCCCTGCAATCCGAGTAAGCGCATCAGATCGTTGACCATCAACACTTCCTTCATCAAGCCAAGAATGTGGGATGTATCAATGTTACCAGTCTTGGAGATGAGGACGTAGGCGCGGTCTGTCTGCACAAGGTTGACCTCATGCCAGTGACCTGCTTCAAGGTACTGAATCTCATAACGACCGGCAAAGTCGGCGACACTCAGGGACGGGACCGAGACGGACGGGAGGTCTGGTCCGGACCCTTCATCGTCCCACTTTTTTTCTGGCTGCTCCCCCCGACCATGCACGTCAGCGCCGCATGAGAGAGACAAGAAGATGGGAATGTCCTCCTGGGAGGACTCGTCATAGAACCCGAGTACTGACCTCTTCATCTGAAACGCCTTCAGGAGCAAGGTCGGGATCGTCTTCATCAAGGTTCACTGTGCCGAGGAAACGGCGCACTTTGGGCGTGTCCTGCTTGCTCTTCTTCGACTCCGGTCCCGCCTCCTCCTCGACCTTCTTCACCTTCTTGTCGTCCTGCCATGGCATCACATCTGAGAAACAAAATGTAGCACTTCGCAATAGCGTGGAGTCCCGTTCGTCGTACCTCATCTTGGGGAAGTGAGCGCTTCATGTTGCCGTCTTCTTGCAGACAGGACGTCTCGAGTTGCGGAATAACATTGTTCAAATTCCTTTTGAATTCCAATCATATCATGTTTTACATTCCAATGAAAACAAAGAAAATTAAAAGAATTTGTAGAACAAGATGAGGGGCGAGGAAGAAGATGAGGAAGAGCAGCCCTCCTTCCCGCTGACCCTGCGCTATGGGCTGGCCCAGCCTTACGTGCGCGACCAGGCCTATCCCGGCCTCGATCTCGACTATGGCCTCCGACGCGGATTTCTGCTCTACTCCTGCGCCGGCGGCCAAGGGCAGCTCCAGGAGGACAGCAGCGCCGAGGAAGAGGGCCTCCTGCAGGAGGAGGCCGGCACCGCCGTGCGGATACGAACGGCCTCTACTTACGTGCATCCGACCCTCTCTGCAGCAGCCTCCTCCTCTTCCTCCGATGACCCTGCACGCGACGATTTCGCCACCGGTAGTACTATTCTTTAATCTATTTTTCTTTCTTATTTATCTGCCAAATATATTATCATTATTTTTATTACTTTTGATAAAACTAAAAATAATAAATATGTGTGCAGAGGCCTGCATGTGGGTGCTGCCGAAGACGCCCTTGCAGTTGGCCTTCATGACGCCAGAGCCGTTTTTGGTGACGGAGAGCAGTGGACTTCTCACGACGGATCCCTATCTGCGACTTCATCGGACAGAGCGTCAGCTGGTACATCACGCGAATATCAGCCAATTGTTGTTGTTGATTCTGAACAAGGCGCATGCGTGCTGATCTCTTCTTTGATCTCATCAGCTCACGATGGAGCTTGTCCAATCTTGCGAAGGAGTGGATTTTGTACCTTCTGTGGTGGCTGATATCAGTGGCATTGGAAAGAACAAATCGAGTAGACCAGGTAGGTAGCTTACGTTTGCTCGTGATAAAGCCTAGCATCTCATATTCGCAGATGATCTGGATCACAGCGAATGCATGGCCTATCTGCCCGCCGCTGCTGGATTTCCGAGCTTCTTGATTTACACATTTGGCATTGGAAGGGACATACTTCATATCCTTTCATTCCTATCTCCTCTGTTGCTTACTTCACTTTGGCTTAATTTATCTCCTTAACTCTCTGCACGACTATGCCCATTGCCTTCTTCTTCTGAGCGATCAGCTACTGCCGGAGAACTACCAACTCACTGCGATTCGCACACTCTAGGTTCGATCATCAGGTAACAATCAGCGCCACCCTGATTGAGAAACTCAAACCTCTAACTTCCTCCAACTGCAGTCAAATTCGAGCTATCACCGTTTGGGGCGTGCCGGACGGTTCTCCCCGTCCATTCGTTGGGGTCTTGACGGCTAGCTCGTGCTACGTCTTCTCTATACTTGGTACAACAGTTAGTTGTTGGAATTGTACAACATTGTTTGAAGCGCATGGCTTATTTCCATCTGAATATCAGACCAAGGTGATCACGTGTATAAATTCCATGTAGAAAAGATCATAGTTCTGCCTTCCCAACCAGTGGCCTTTGCCTTTTCCTCCTCCACCCCCGATCTTGTCATTATTTCAAACTCTGGTACGTGTCAGCCATTATTTCATACAGGACTCCAGAATCTAACTAACACTTTTTGAATTTAGGTGCTGTGTACTTGTGGGAAGCTGCCAATCCCAAACGGGTACGAGTACTTGGCGAAGCCTCCGACAACAGAGCGTACGTTGCATCTTCATTTATTCCTATGGGTCAAACTAATACGCAGGATAGCACTGAACATATAGGAGGCTGGGTGTGTACCTTTGCAGCACATCCACGCTCGGTATTGACTGCAAAGAAGGGTGATAAACCCGAGCTTCTAATGCACAATTTTGCGGAGAAAAAGGTTTCAATCAAGCTGATCACGCTCCCTTCATCTGTAGGGTCAATCTATGGGTACGAATTGCTTGTGCCTAGTGAGGTGCCAAACTAACAAGATAAGGCCAGCGTTGCTCGACATCCGCACAACCCGTTCCATTTTGTACTCACTACTTCCCATCATGTTATTCTTTTTGATGAACGGTAATTCCTACACGATTTTTTTGAGAATGTAGAATTGCTCATCTCTTTCCTTACGTGTGTAGTGCTACCTCTGCACCACTACTTGCTTGGCGCCACCATATGCTTGTAGAACCTCCTTCATTCGTCGATCTTTTCCAACCGCATCCTGAGCACCCCTCTAGTACGTACTCTCCTTTTTACTGCCCACTCTGGTTCCTTCATTCCTAATGATTTAACAGCCTACATTGTGGTGGCCAACCGCACACGAGGAGAAATTTTATTACTCCAGTACACGCAAGGTACAATGGAACTCCCTTTGAAGAAAGTCTCTAAGTCAGATCATGTGCAGAGTATCGTACTGTCATGCCCAGCTTGGACAAGCCAGAGGATGGGGTAAGCCGCATTTGGCCAATTCCAAGCATACCTGTCTTAGCTGTAACGAGTGTTTTCTCATGCAGGGAGGTCCTTGGGAAAAGCCAGGTCAGCGATCATCGGTGTTCAGTCCGAATCGACCAATTGGACTTCCTTCTATCTTTCGCTCGCGTCGATACTACGTTCCGTACGTGCCAGATTAGGACCTTGGCCAATTTCATCTGATCCTAATCTCTTCCTTTGAGCAGTCAAACTTCTAATCTATTGCATGACCCTGTGTGGAGCGTATCGGATACACAGTTCCTTCCAAAATCAATGTTTGGTTTCTTCGCCTTTATCGAGGGTGATGATGACAGACAGCTTCATATGGAAATATTCCAAATGACGGAGGTACGCTTGCTTTGTTATTTTGGTTTGAACCCTCGACTGAGTTTCAATCAGACTGGAGATGTATTCAGACAAGCGTTTGAACTTCGATCGGCTGCCAATGAACTTCCAAAGCAAGAAAGCAATCTCGAAGAACGCAGAGTGGTGGGTAACGAGCTTACAATATCGCTGGCGTGGGATAGGAGCGATGTGCAGTTAATCAACAATCCGCGCCTCTGGGGAGCATGGGTAGCACGGTTCGATTCGCGATATGTGTCGAGAAGAGACCCTCAAGAGACACCGGCAAGGCGAATTAACATGACGAGCGTCCTCTATGAGTTCATCAGAAGCGAGATGTTCGAGATACAGCGAATGCAAGTTTCAGATCCCAAACGAACGGTGTCGGAGGAGGAAGAAAAGCTGCGTGACAAGTTGCGCGATATTATCTTCTACCTTAGGCACGGGCAGAAGACCGTCTTCGATATTGACTGGTTCCTCAAAACCGAGATGGGTATGCACATAGGTCCGCACGAGATCATGCGATTTATGCAGAAAGTCTTCGGCAACAGCAACAGCAAGAAAACCGGGGATGATCAGCTAGAAACGGAACTATTGAACAGCAGTAGCGACGAGGACCGAAGTTGCTTCGGTCGACGGCAGCCGCCGCGAGAAAAGGACAGCCGCGCCGACCTGTTCGAGCGTCTATTCTGCGCACGCAAATCCGAGCACGACCAAGAACCACGCACGATCGACAGCTTTGCTGATTTCGAGATCATTCTCGTGAACAAGTCCAGAACCGAACAAGAACGCACGCAGAAGAGGGATCTCCGCGAGAAGCGTGCCAGAGAGAAGAAGGCACGTCAGGCAGCTCGTAAGCGACTGCACCAGCTCCAACGACAAAACAGAGAAACTGCCCATGCTGGCTTTTCCCTGTTTCCGTCTTCAACGCCGTTCCGGGGACCTCTCAGCCCGCCACTGGAACTCACGAGCCCTCTCCCGTCACCAATTACTTCCAAGCTGGAAAACATTGCCAGTCAGCCTGAGACCAACGAATCGGAGGAGGAAGAGGACGAAGCCGAAGAAGAGCAGGAAGATTACTATCAGAAGGGCTTAGGCGTACTGGCGGAGAAATGGAAGAAGAAGGAATCGGAGATGAGGCAGCAGTGGGGCATCCCCCTGCCTTCAGCCTGGGTCCTCTCTTCGCTAGCGGCAAGTCAGAAGAGCGGCGGTATCTCATCTTCGCCATCAGCATCACTCTTCTCTCCCCGCAACTCGCAGTCCATCAGCGAAGAATTCCCCTCGCTGGTTGATGACGAGGGGTCGCAACTCTTCAGCCCGAGCCAGCTGACCCCCTCTTTCAAGCGACCTCTGTTACCGTCCTCCAAGCGTTCGGCTTCGCAACCACTCTCGCCACCCAATATCTCGCTTGACCTGACGCCCAAGCCTGCACCTCGCCTGTCACATGAACGGCCCAACTCATATTCACGGCCCGTGCCTCCTACGCCAGTAACACCATCACTCACATCACCGGACTTGCTCACACCCACCCCATCTGTACAAAGCTCAACGCCCACTCTACCGCCGACCTTTTCGCCATCACCGACCTTCGCCGCCATCACACCAATCGTTCCCTCTGCCACGCGAAGAAGCGCGGGTGCCCGATCAGGCATAAAGCGCAAGCGAGCTGAGGGATTTTGAGGATAATGCTCTTCTTCAGCTTACGCATCACCAGGCGCTCAGTACTTGGCACTTGCAATACCAGGCCGCTGGCTGGCGACAGTGCCTTCGTAGGTGCGCCGGGCCTCTTCGCGGTGTTCCATGCGCGCTACCCAGGCTTCGAGTCGGGGAAATCGTGCCAGCACCGCACCCTCCGGCAGTGAGCGAAGATCGGCAAGGGGCGGATAGGCGTACAGATCAGCCCACGTTATGTCATCACCTACGAGATAATCCGATCCTCGTCCCAGCTCGCGTTCCAACAAGCTCAACACCGGTTCAAGCGCTTCCACACCATCTTGCAATCGCTTCCGGATTTCATCCTCGTTCGTCGACTCTTTCTCCATGCCCAAGCGAGGCTTCACAACGCCGAATTCGACTCGGCGAAATAGCTGATCGGCGGCCACGCTGGCAAGAGAATCGATGCGCGCTTGGCTACGAAGGTCGCGGGGATCAGTGGTACGCAGCGAGACAGGCCGCGATGACGGTGACTTCTTGGCTGACGGTGCGAAGAGGGTGGCGTCAAGATAGCGAGCGATGGCGATGCTTTCGTATATTTCCATCGGCTCCGCACCAGCATCAGGCTGATGGGAGAGAACTGGAATCAAGCCCAGCGGGTGGTGCTTACATGCCTCCTCTGTATGCGGCTTACACGGGACCTGTTGTAGGACAAAAGTGAGAACATATTTATTGAATAAAGAGTGTAAATAAACTGACGCACCTGATGAAAGACGATGCCGTGCGCGTGAAGGGCCATGGAGATGGTACGGGTGAAGGTAGAGAGGGGCGTCCCGTACAGGACCACGTCTCCGCCAGCGCCTGCCATCCTTTCTTGGAGATAGAAATAAAAAATGAAAAATAAAATATTTCCAATTGCACAGAATTCCTCGTGTACGCCGGCTGGGTGAAGAAAAGCTCTTGAAAAATAGCTGACTTTCTACCTTCGGCGGAAGAACAACACTGCGTCCGGAAAGGTGGCGACAAGAACCACCAGATGGTCGACCACAGTTGCAACATGTTCTAACCAGGCGTACATATTACGCTTTCGATGTTCCTTAGTAGCGTGTGTAGTTACCAGTGGACCATCTTAGGGGTGTGCGGACGGCATCCCCTTATGCTGCGTGTCCGAGCTCTCTGTCCACACGCCGCCATGATTCCGGAATCCAACGCAGTCAACTTACGGTGATTTGTTAGTCCTGATATGGGGGTCTATTGACCTGCGTTTGCAGTAATATATCTTTGGACGTCCTCCCTTCTTCATTCTTTCAAACTTCAAACCTTCCGCAAGCGACAACCGAACTAGTCTGACGACCAGGCCTCGTCGTCCTACACCCGATCACCACCTCCTTTGTCCACTCCATTTGACCGCTCTGTTGCGCCTTGTGCCTGTGCGATCCATCCCATCGACCTGGTCCTCCTTGGCAACACCCATCCACGAGACATGTCGATCCGTCGCCTAACGGGCAAGCGAAGACGAGTAGCCTTCCTCAAGGCCTCCGACTACATCGAAGCCAACATCGCCGAACCCGCTCTCGCACAGGACAACACCTACGTACCACCGCGAGGTCGAGGAGGCAATAAGCGGGCGCGCGGCAGGCCTGGTCTTGGGAGGAACACCAGAAGAGCCCTTGACGTAGAGAGACAGGAGCGGGCAGTGAGTGACGTGTTCCACAGGCTTCTCGCTCTTGCCCGCCGCCGCGTAGAGCCCAACGACTACCAGGAGGTACACACCACTGATGAGTCCTGCATGGACCACTACTACGCGTCGTCCTGGGCCACAACTACTACAACTCTGTGTAGTACACCGTACCAAGGGTACCTCCGCACCCAGGCCGACGCCAGGGAAGAAGAGGAAGAAGAGGACGAAGGGCACGACTGCCACGACGACTACCGCTCACAGCAGTTCAAGAGCGTCGGCGCGGTGCCTCAGGCAGATGACGATGGTGTAGAGGTGCGACGTGCGACCGCTGAGCAGTACAGTGTGACCACGTCACTCCTCGGGCTTCCCGTTGTCGTAGAGGACTCGACGTGGTCGCTTGCCACGACGGAAGATCACCACCCATATACCGCAAATCTAGACGGGTACCCTCAAGCGCTATCGTACGCGATGCAGTGGAGTCTGGCCCACCACATCAAGGAAGAGGCTTACCCGGGCGAAGAAGGGCCTGACGAGCTGGCGCCGCAAGAGCCTATGGTGGTTGTGGACCAAGGGTTTGTCCACCCCACTTTCTTCCTCGGCTTGACAGTCGACTGCCAATCACTCGATCTGAACGTGCCCCTGACATCCGGTTGTGGCTGGGAGCTAGCGATGCTGGCACAACCGGCCTGCTCCTTTCCGGACGACGGCAAATTGCCCTCCCTCAGCGCGGTCACTCCAGTCGAGCAGTACCCAGCCGGCCCCCACACGTTGGGGCTCAAGTGCGACGAGAGCTTGTCTGAGAGCGATCCCTTGAGCAGCTTGACGCAAGTCGCCGAAGGAGACGAGGACACGATCGGGGCATCTGCCTGGTGCGCCTCCATCTTTGCCTGAGCGTTGGGCTCCTGCACTATGTACTGTACAGAACATTGTAGGAATGTACTTCCTTCTCTGATGTTGGCCACGAGTGTAGAGCATACACGCACGTGTACGTATAGGTATGTACGCGATATATGTGTGTGGAGAAAAAGAGAGCGCATGTGTGTACGTGCCGACTACATACATAATAGTGAAGGGACGACCCTAAGGAAGCAGCATGTCCCGCACCGTCTGATAGAGCTCTGGCTGAAAGTACTCTTGCAGCTCGTCTCGCGTCACCCAGGCATAGTCCACCAGCTCCTTCTCGTCCAGCACGGGCTCCCCATCCAGGTACTCCGCCGGGTAGAAGAACACCTTGGGTTGGTGATGGTGATGGTGATGGTGATGGTGATGAGAACCCCATTCCCAATGAAGAAGGTCTGATGGTGGTACCTTGGCCCCGTAGAAGCCATCGCGCTGGCGGAGAGGATGATCGGTCGGGTAGGGATACGCGTAGTGCCCCGCCGGCGCGTTGCTGACAAACTGCACTCGCATCTTGCTTCCCACCTCTTCCTTCAGCTCCCGCTCGCTGCACTACTCCGCCACAAAATCGCATATCATTTTATTAGTTTCCCTTTTATAATTATTTTATATTAAATCGCTTACATATGCATATAAATTATATGTAAAAAAATTAATTATATGTAAATATTGAACGGATTTAATTTGGCGGCAAATTGAATCTGAATTGAAAATGGTAGAGAGATAAGGCAAAGGCAAGGAGGGGAACCTGGCGCATGGTCTCACCGGGAAGGCGGCCGCCCTGAGGGAATTGCCAGGGGTGGTCGGGACGAGGTTTGCGTACGATGAGGTAGAGGGACGAGGCCAGCGCGCGGCGGAGGGAGCGGCGGTCGTTGGTGAGGTCGGCAGGGGTCACGCGCGGGGAGAGGCTTTCCATCTTGGCCCGCGCGTCATCGAGGGTCTCCTCGCGCGCTGCGACCTCCTCCGTCTTCTGGTAGAGCGCATCGGCCTCGTCCACCTCCCCGCCGCCGCCGCCGCCCGCCTCCCCGCCGTCACCGCCGCCGCCACCTTCGGCCTTCTTGGTGGACTTGTCCTTCTTCTTCTGCTGCGTCTTGGACACCTTCGAGCCTCGTCGGCGCTCCTCCTCCATCAATTCCAGATTACGATCGACATTGATGGAGAAGTGGTTGCGACGTTCAAAGCTGAAGCGCTCGTAGCGGTCCTCGATGGGATCGGGCGTGGGAATGATGAGCGGCAGCCGCTGCACGACGGGCGCGCCCACCAGCCGCCACTGCCTACCAGCGGCGGCCTCGGCCTCCATCTCGATCAGGCGGTGCAAGTAGGCCCGTTCGTGCTGGGCCTGCTTGATGCCCCGTCGGCTCAAATGAACCACCACCACCGCCGGAGCTGTCGTCCCGGCGGGCGTGCCCGTGGCCAGCAGACCCCCGAGTGGGGTCG
The DNA here is from genome assembly GCA_000826365.1 of Acanthamoeba royreba. Lineage (NCBI taxonomy): Eukaryota > Discosea > Longamoebia > Acanthamoebidae > Acanthamoeba > Acanthamoeba royreba. Next base: position 25,428 of record CDEZ01022485.1, on the reverse strand, counting down.
CCGACCGGGTCGTGGTAGCCGCCCTCTGGGCGAGGAGGCCCGTCGTGCTGTGCTGTCGCGCTCCGCTCCACCCCCGCCTCATGATCTCTTCTCTTCACAAATCCCTTTCCTTCGATTAATCAAATAAAAAAGATTGATTTCCATTGCTTCCATTTTATTTCTTCGTTATTTCTTCGCTCACGATTTCTTTTGCGATGAAGAAAGAAATTATCAAGGAAAAGATTCAATATAATAACAAGGCAGGTCAGTCCTGCTATCAGGACCTGAGGTGTGGGTACACTGGTCATCTCACGGGCCAGGAACAGTAGTACTAGAGGCCTTCCACCAAGATGGATCGCTCGGCCTCGGGGAGGATCAAAATCCACATGACAAAGCACACGAGGAGGTAGTGCGAGCCGAAGGCCAGAGATGCCACGATGAACGCCTCGTCGTCCCCACCATCGCGGCCGCCGTGCTGGCCAGCGAGCAGTTGTTGTTCGAGGTGGTAGGGGGTCAAGGGGCGCTGGTACTCGCGGTACAGGTCTTCGTCGACAGGCTGAGCCCCAGGCGCGGTGTCGCTGATGGCAGCTGTGGTGAAGTTGTGGTCGTCACAGTGCCCGGGTGAGGGGTTGTCGGGGAGGGAGCCGTTGGGCAGTAGTTGAGCGAAGAGGCACACCCAAACTATGCACAGGCACAGTCTGCCCAGACCCGCAAACTCTTTGCTGGAGGGGAGGATGGTCTGCATGCAGTGTGACTGATGGTGATGTGGTGGTCAGTGAAGAGTTAAAGTTTAACTGTGATCACTGCCCGGACAGAGGAAGGACGCCAAGAGGAAGACATCAGGCGTTGTCTCTTCTCCTCGTGGCCGAACGATGGGTCTGGCGTCGATGAAGGTGAGGGCCATGATGGAGTGCACAGGAGACTGGATTGCGAGAGCTTCCAAAATGACTGGAAATTCCGGCCAAAGCGCTGCCCAGGTGGCACCTTGAGCTTCCCCTTTCGTACTTGCGGTACTCCAGGTACATGAACGCTACGTGGATGTGTGCACACCTAACGCTCCTGCGGTGAGATGGGTGCTGCTAAAGCGAAGCAGATTGAGTGACCCTTCCGTGGAAATCTGCTGTCTCAGACTGGGAGATCGTGCCGAGATATGGGGTTGGTTTAGGCTGACAGGACCTCAACCAATAGGCACCTTGCCAACATTCTGAGATGTTTCAGGATACGTCAATCTTGATGGCCCGTTCTGCGGTTTTGATGCGCCTGCCACCATAGGCATTGGCACATATCTGTTGGTCCAAGCCAGCCCATTCGTTCATTCACCATTCCTCACAACCACATCAGCACCACACCAACAGTGCCCACACGGCATAGCAACCAGAGCTTCTCTTTTTCTACGTTCAACCAAGGTACCTCCTGTTCCCATTCACTCGTTTGTGGTGTTTCCTTCTGCTGCTGCGCTGCTGCCTATAAAGTCATCTTCCTCCCTCGAGTTAGGGTGTACCCACCTCATGATGGTGGTGGCTAAATAATGATGATGAGTAGAGGAGAGGGGACCATGCCTCCCCTACCCCCTCGTAGCAAGGTACCTCTGGGGACGTCCCTCAGTGCGGGGGTGGGGAGAGCAACGGAGCCAGTTGCTACGGGAAAGAAGCCATTCCAGAGTGCATAGCTTTGTTTAACTCCTATTCTCTCTTGTGTGTTTGTGCAGTCATGAGTACGAGTAGTACCATCATCCGCAGTACCAGCGTCGATAGTTTCTATAGCAGCCGGAGTAGGCGCCACCATGCTCGGACCTCTCTGGACAACGACGCAGAGACGGGCAACTCACGACCCATATGGGGTGTCCTCACGCAGCCCACCGACAGCGAAGAGCGGCTGGAAGCCTTCAAGGGGCGATACCATTCCTATATACCCGCCTCCTTCGTTCGATGGATCGAGTCCGGTGGTGCTCGGGTTATCCCCATTCAGTACGCTTGCCCCCCTTTTCCCGATCGCGTTCCACAGACTGACCCTTGTGTGGTGTTTGGACATAACTGCAGTTATGACACAGATGAGAAGGAGCTTCGACATCTGTTCGAGAGCATCAACGGTGTTCTCTTCACTGGCGGTGAGATCACCGACGTACCGTACGTTGAATGCATCCGCTGCTCCGGATCTCTGCTGGAGGACTCACTTTACATTACTTTGTTTTTGCAGTAATACTACTTATGGACGGACTGCCAAGCTGCTGTTCAACTGGGCCAGGGAGGCCAACGACGCTGGCGATCACTTCCCCATTTACGGCACCTGCCAGGGATTCCAAATCATGTGCCAGATGGCCGCCGATAACTTTACTCTGAAGCAGAGGGTTAAGGTATTAACTTGTCTTATCTCCTGCAAATGTATCATCTCCACTAATGGTCCACTCCTTCTGAACAGGGATGCGTGGGCGTAAGCAAACCACTTGAGTTCACGAACAAGGCAAAGCACAGCAGGATCATGGGAGGGCTGCCTCCACACATGTACCATACACTCGGTAGTACGCCGTGCGGGGAACACATGCATAATTACTGCATCACTCCAGAATCGTTCAAGGGTACTTATTCTTCTCCTTTCCTGCACATGGATGTCTGGTGTACATGTAACTGATAGTGTTGTTGTGGGACGCAGAGCATCCAGCTTTAGGAGATATGTTCGAGATTCTGGCCGTCAATCAGGACGACAACGGAAAGGTGTTCGTATCTTGTGTTGAGGGCAAGCGATATCCATTCTGGGCAGGCCAGTTCCACCCGGAGCGCAATGGGTGGGAGTGGTGCGAAGAAGAGCAGATCGATCACTCGCTGGACGCAGTGGTAGCCATGCACCATCTCGCTGCATTCCTGGTCAATGAATCGAAGAAGAACAATCACCATTTCAAGGACCACAATGAGGAGGATGCACGCTTGATCTACAATCCCCCGGCAAAGCTCATCCGGACTCAGAAGGAATCACGCATGTACGGCCAGACCTTCCTTTGGGAGATCGAAACTGAAGACGCCACTCGACCCGGCGCCTCTTCCCATCAAGAGACGGAGGTGCCCACGAATCCGTCCCAGCCCATCGTGCAGCGGAACAAGTCTGTAGACTGATCCGAACTGCAGCCGCGTTGTCGGCGTATACTATTACGTATGAGAGCTTCCTTCACAGGTAGCTCCTTCTGCCGTTGAGTTCGCTCATGGCGGGTACTTCACTTGTTAATAAACTTTTCATCATCCTGATGGCTTCTCTGTCTGGAACAACAATAATTCTACCCTAATATATGCTAATAATCATTTATACGAAAATAGTGTCTTGCATAAGAGACAATCGAGTGGTCACACCTCACCATGCTTCCAAAGGTAAGTCTGCACGTAGATGCCTGTGGCCTCTCGAGTATCCACGAGGTGAGGCGGAGTATTGTAGATCAGGCGCCGCTCTTCTTCTTCGCTATCAACGAATCTGTGACTGTTGGCTTTTGCCTCGTTCACAAGAAAGACTGCCAGATGATGCATGGCAAGGATGGCCTCCGGTGAGTGATCGATTTGTTCTTCGAGATTCCATTCCCACGCTGCACGCTCGGGATGGAACTGACTGAGGTAAAACGGGTATCTGCGTCGCACTGGATAAGTTACAAGCAACTAGGTCACTATCCCGGCAAAGTGTGGAATGTACCGCTTTCCCTCCATACATGTTACGAATTCCTTGTCATAGATATCATGAGACACCACGAGGACATCAAACATCTCACTGATTCCCTCATGTTCTGCGTGTGAAAATGCTTAGTAAGTACAATGAGAGTGAGCCTAAAGGAAACCTACCCTCAATAGCCTTAAGGGGAATGCACTGATGATGGAGGTGTTCTCCAGAAGGCCGCGTAGCCAGATAATTGAAGAGGTGTGGCGGTAAGAGGCTGAAGAGACGGCTTCCACGAGCCTTCTGTGTGAGCTCAAACCGCTTTGAAACGCCGCAACAGTTCTGCGTGCATGATCCCAAATGTAAGCAACAGATAACAAGAGGTGCCACAAAACTCAGTGACACATACGATGCAGTTCTCGCGGACTTCGAAGTTGTCAGCAGCCAGCTGCGCCAGTAACTGGAATCCTTGGCAAGTGCCGTAGATTGGGAATGGGTCTCCCTTATCGTAGGATTCCTTGGCCCACTCGAATAGCAGCTTCACGGATCTCCCATAAGACGAGTTCCTGAGAATGGCAATATCATATAAGCATGAGGGGCTCCCAACTAGTACAGTGTTAACACTGGTGTGCGTACTTCAGATCCTCCAGCTCTCCTCCGGTGAGCATGATGCCGTTTACGCTCTCAAAGAGGTGACGCAGCTCCTTCTCCTCAACATTGTAGCTAGAGGGGAAGCACGATCACGTGAGCACAGACAATGACGATCTGAGGAAGGAGAGAGGTCCCGTACTGGATCGGAATGACGCGAGCGCCACCGGACTCAAGCCAACGCACGAAGGAGGCCGGGATGTAGGCCCAGTAGTCCTTCTGGAGGGTCGTCATGCGCTCCTCACTGTCCACCGGCTGCGTGAGCACCCCAAAGATGGGCCGTGTGGTGCCGCGGGACACCGGCGTTGAGTAGTCGTTGCGACTCCGTTGCCGGACGGCGCTGTACCCCGTGCCCGTCTCCTCCCTCTGGGTCTGCATGCTCTCCATGAGTGAAGCTTCTCCCTCTTAATCCTTAGTAAGTCGCTCTCTAGAACTTGGTTCGCTAACAACTCCCTCTGATTTGACCAACACAGATGAGATTAGATTCAATCAGCATTAAATCTCTGGATTGGGAGAAAGTAAATGGCACTGTACCACGGACGTAAGGGACTATGGGTTAAAATTTAGTTAACTGCTGAGGTACCTAACAGGCTTTTATGTATATGGGTTGGGTATAAATTCGAAAGAATTCTGTGGATGACCTCTGTTGTCTTGAGATCATCTCAGTTGTGTTACAAAGTTGCAGCCACATCGTACGTGAATCGGCATCTTCTGGCAGCATTCCCTTCGAACTTCACACGAAGAGGAAACGCCACAACAGTTTTCGAAGTGCGTTTCATACGATTTAGTTTTCGTTTTTGAAATTTCAACAGTGGTTGGACTTGTGGAGGAGCATCAGGGTCATCTGAAGAGGCAGATAGATCAACGATGCAAAGAACAGCTTTCGCGCTGATGTGTTATCTCGTCGGATGTAAAAGTTGTGCGCCATCCACATCAAGTACCTGCGGTGGGAAGGATAGATGAGCACAATAGTACAAGTTTAACCATCCAGCAGCACGGCAAGCGAACCCGTTACACAGGCTGGAGTCGATGGTGTATATCCAACTTGTCATCCCTTTTGAGAGTAGATTGCTGTCAATGAGAGATTCTAAAATACGTGGAACAAGATGCGTAAGCGTACCTGCATACGTAGAGACAAAGCCAAGAGGAAGTAGCATGGCGGAGAAGAGATACGAAAGGCTCATCACCCTGCATTTGATTCCAGCGTTAGGTTATCATCAACAGCGTTCGTTTGGAATGATATACCTATCTATGTTGGTGAGGGACAACATTTGGTAGCCTGCTCGGGCGTAGTCCTCCTTCAGTGAAAACGAGAGTGATAGGAAGTGGGGAATCTGCCATAAGAAGAGGAGACCACCTGGGCACCATGCAAGGTCTCGTGAGACAAGCCATAAGAAAAATCCATCACACTAGTGTACCTAGTGTCCAGGCACCAAGATCAAGCTTGCCCTTTGTAACAGCTACCCAGCCGATCATCGGGGGTATAGCACCCACGATCGATCCCACCTACGTGATAAATTGGTCACGCCGCCAGATCAGGAGAATGTACAAGGATAGATGTACCCAGGTATTGATTGGGTGCATCTGCTTGAGAGGTGTGTAGATGCCCGCATAGAGCACTATATTGGCCAATGCAAGCGCAGCCGCGGTCTTATCCACATACGCCATTAATAGAGCCGGACCAGCGATACCGGTAACGACACCAAATAGTGTAGCGTGCGCACTACTCATTCGACCTAGGGGCACAAGAGCTGAGTAAGAGTGTGCAGAATGATTCAGTGACTGCATCACTTACCAGAAGGCAGGGGTCGAGCGGAAGTGCGGAGCATGCGCCTATCCAGCTTGGCTTCTATAATATGATTGAAGGTGTTGGCTGAGATTACAGCCAGTCCAGTTCCCAACGAAGTGAGCGCGAATCTAAGTCAGCCAGCGAGTGAGACCTCAAGGTATTATTTGAGCGGCACGAGTACGGCGGCACCTTTGCCAATCGAATGTTGTAAACGGGGCCATGTAGTAGCCTGCCATTGTAGTGACAACTACCATCGAACCAAGTTTGATTTTGCCCAGCTCAGAGTACATTTTGATGGTCTCTCGTATCCTCTGTACGAAGGACACCCTGCACCGGTCATTCGTCATCAGCACCGTTCAACTCCAGCCTGAATGCCACGGTACAGTGCGCGCACCTCTCCTTGTGGAGAACAGCATGCGGGAAGGAAGGAAAGATGCACACACCACCACCAGACGAGGCTCCTGCGCCCAGTGCGGCCGCATGCTCATTCCACGCTCCGCCCCAGCCTCGTCCGTGTGTGCTCCCCTCCTCACCTCCCACCAGCGCAAGACGCACTGCGCGATACGTAGTAACACATCAACTGTAAGCAAGTGTTTTGTGGATTAAGGTCTCAAATAGCGGAGGCCCCAATGGGGCGGTACTCACGCACCGGAATTGAACGGAATGCGCGTAAGCGCTTGTACACCGTAGAGCGGGACTGGCAGCATGGCCCGAGAGGAGGATTTCTTTCCGATAGAGAGGGGTAGGCCCTGTACTGTCCACGGTAACCGGGGCTCTACAAGAGATGATTAGATATACTACAAATGATGATCTGCGATTAGATCTGTTTTCTTCGAATGTGGTCCTACTCGAAGAAATGATTATGAAAATATTTTCCCTTTTGTTTTTCCGGGTACTTTGCGGAAGAAAAGAGAAGGAAAAGAAGAACGAATACATCGCAGTGCACAGGGAGCACGAGCAGGCAGTAGTAGTCTTGTTTTTGATCGAAAATGAAGGGTGCTGGTGGTGGTGTGAGGTCTTCGGAGGAGGAGGTGCACGCAAGGAGAAAGAGGAAGCGCGCAAAAATGCTAGTCGTCCTGCCGCCTTCGTCCTGCCGTACTTCACCGCCTTTAATTTTTTGAAAAATAAATAATAGATAAATACTAATTCTAATGTTTTGTGAATAAATTTTGATTTTAATTTTCTTTTTGAAACAGAGCACGAGGAGAACGACGAGTCGCGCGCTATGTGGTTGGAGCGGACCGTAGTGGGTCTCAAATGCCTTCCTGAGGGCCATAGGATGCTCGTCGATGGTCGCCTGCAGCTTGCCGGTATGTACATCCTCACAGCACATGTGCACATATGCACAATTTGGCCTTCTGTGAGCGCACGAGTTGACAACTGTGGTGGTCCCGAATCAGGTGAAGGCAGGACGCGGGTAGCCAACCTTGCTTATCGGGTCCATCCTCTTCGTGCCAGGGTGTTCATACCTGTTGCAGGTCATCATCTCCATTCGTTCGCGATGCGTGTAACCGCAGCATGCTGCTCACATTCTTCCAGAGTTTCATTCGTACCTGTTCAAGGAAAAGAAGCAAGAGCTGCAAGATATGCTGCGCAGGCTAGGTGCTCGCTCGATCACCCTTCTCTCGGGAAAGAAGAGTCGCTCTCTAGCACTAGTGCATCTGCGAGGTACAGCTTGCCTTTGGCCTCTTCCACAGGTGGTCGTGTGTAAGTTAACATCTATCCAGACGCATCTTCTAAGCGCAAGCGGAAGGGAGGAATCCCAAAAGGAAAAGAATCCGATCTTGAACTCACACCACTGGTGCAGCCATGCATCCCGTTATCTGTGGATAAGGTACCTGATCAAATCTTACTCCATAGTTTATCTGAATGTATCTAATGGCTATGTATCGCCAAAGACCAAATACAGATGGTACAATGTCGAGCCGACATGGCGAGCATGTGGTGAAATGCGCAGGCGCTCTCTCGAATTTAAAGAGTGTCGCGTCACCTTGAGTTTTCCTCATGACTATGGAGTTACAGCGGAGCTGGCGTCCCATTTGAAGGAATGTGATTTACTTCTCGGTACCGATGCATCTCTTCGTTCTAGAATTCCATCAGCTTATTCATCTTTAGGTAACGATGAATACTTGCCATTTGTTCCGTTCGAACCATTTGAGCTTGAGTACAGAGTGCGGTTCTATTCTTGCAAACATTATCAGGCACAATTCTGCGCATTCTTCGTGATTCCCCTATGGCGTAACTGAATATGGGAAGCATTTCCCTTCCCTGCAGAGAGTTAACAAAGAGGCCATTCGAACTTGGACACCAGAGGATGTTGCCGACTTTCTTGTTGCCATTGGACTTGGCGAATTCGTTTCGCAATTTGCAGTACGTGTGAAAACTAGTTATTATTGTGAAAAACAGGCTAACAAACTACTCCCAATTCAGAATAAGAGCGGAGGAGATCTAGTTCAGTTATTTGATCAACAGTTCTCATCGACCGGCCTCAAGTATGCACCCAACGCTCGTACGAAGATCATGAGCGCTATGCAGCGGTAAGTGTAGTTTTTTTTGCTGCATATGTCAAGAAACTAATGTTATTCCCCTTAGATTGCTAGACTGCGTGAAATGCCGACATCTGCCCTCATCTGACCGCCTAAAATCAGCAGTCTCGCTATGCGAACTCTGCCGCAAGCGAGTTGGTCTTGATCAGCCAGACCCTTCTTTATTGGTAAGATGTAATACAGACAGTGAGTGTGGTGTTACTCACTCGAATCTTGCAGGATGCCTCAAGAGGTCGAATAACAACATCTAGGGGAGAGGCAGCCCAAATCCAAAACAGTTCCGCCGTGAATAAGACTTCATCTAATGATAAAGCAACACCGAGCTCAACTCAGCCGGATGAGGACATAAAAGGTGAAAAGAAAAAGAAGGCCCAATCTAGTAAAAAAGAAGACAGCAATGGGAAAAAAGCCAAGAAGAATATCCGTGAAGAACAACCGGATGAAGACATCGACGAAACAGAGATGGCGCGTATCAAGGAGAATGCACGAATGGTGGCAAAGGAGAAGCACTACACCTTTCGAGAAATCAACTACAGTGAATTGGATTTAGAGGAGAAGGTAGGTGCCGGTTCTTTCGGTGTAGTGTTTAAGGTACCCCTTTCCCTTGAAGTATTTTCTACAATCGTAATTAACGATCGTGCGTATGTGAAAAGGCGACGTGGCGAGGAGCACCAGGTACGAATCGTCGGCAATGTTGACTTCCGGTAACTAACCATGATTGGTGTTCATTACAGTGGCCGTGAAAAAAATCATGAATATGGACTACGACGATGAGGAAATGGTAGATGAATTCATGCGCGAGGCTGCGCTGATGGATCTTCTTGGTAACTTCTTATGCATTTTGCCCGTGGTCCGCACTATTGACTTCATTCGTCCGTACAGGCAATCACCCCAATGTAAATAAGTTCGTTGGAGCCTGCCTTGGGGTACGACCGCCCAATTTCATAGAGCTGAATTGGGGTTGCTTACAGTTTTGGTCAGCCATTCTGCCTGGTGTCTGCCTTTTGTTCCAACGGCAGCTTGGAGGGCATACTTCAAAGGGTACGATCGGCCATCCCTTCGGTCAAACTTTCTATATTAACAGATTCATAATGCAGGACCACGAGCTTCGTCTACTCAGCGATCGGACATTGGTGCGAATGGCCATGGACATCGCTGCTGGACTGCTGCACTTGCATCGCGAGGGAGTTATACACAGGGTAACAAACATTGTTAGCAATAGCTCGTTCTTGAGTGCTCATGGACAGTAATGACTGAGCAGGACATAGCAGCACGCAACGTCCTGGTGGGAGAGGACTTCACTGTATACGTCACAGACTTTGGATTCGCACGAATTAAAGAAAAGGGCGGTGATGGAGGTAACACGCAGTCATCACTGGGCCCTGTACGCCATATGAGCCCTGAATCACTTAAAGAGCGTCGCTATTCCGAAAAGAGCGATGTCTACTCCTTCGGAGTCCTTCTCTACGAGGTGAAATGAACTCATGCTCTCTTTGTTACGCGTTAGGTAAGCTGACTATTCCCTTTGATGAACAGATGTGGATGCGAGAGCCACCATACGTGGGCACTGGTATGGATCTGCTGCAAATAGCACTGCGTGTTATGAACGAGGGCCTCCGCCCGCCCGTGCCTCCTCAGGCCCCTCCCACCTTGCAGTACACTTACCCGCAGTTTTCTTACCTGGACAAATTGGGTGCTGATCTATGGTCGGGGACAGGAATTTGATGGAACGGTGCTGGAGGAGCGATCCCAAAGAACGACCGGACCTTACTGGCGTGTTGGTTGCCTTGAAAGAAGTCTATCGACAGCTGTAGCTACAATCATATTATTGCGCGCCCACAGGAAGTGGAGCACCGATGGTTCGGGCGTGTTCACGAGCCAGGCTCTCGAGGAAGTCAACAACTTTGTCGGCAGGCAGGAAGACTTTCTCCTTCGTCTTACGATTTTCAAACTCGATCAGGCCCTCGCTCTTGAAGGACTTGCCCACCACAACCATCCATGGAAATCCTGCCCATGTACGCGTACATGCGTTAGGGTTGCGCTGAGCATTCATATATTTATTTGTGAATAAAAGGAAGTCGTACCAAGAAGCTGTACGCGATGCAGCTTGTACCCGGGACTGTCAGTCGAGTCATCCAACACGACGTCATTGTGGAAGTATGGGCTCCTTTGGAGACTTCGATATAAGGCTTGTGCATGCTGTTGCAGCTCGGCGTCCTTGGGAGCCATCAACACGACGGCAGCCTGAACTTGTGGTGTGAGAGGAGAGAGCAGGCCAAAGGTGGGATGGCGGTGCGAAACCTTAAAGGGAGCTACAGCTGCAGGCCAGATGATGCCACGTTCGTCGTGTGACGCTTCGACAATGGCAGCGAGAAGGCGTGTCACACCCAGACCATAACATCCCTGTTCAGGCAACATCAACTTAGTGGCGCTTAACAGCAAAAGGAGGAGCAAAGTACCATCTCAGCCAGACTGCTCCCGCTGGGAGTGGCAACACGCGCATCGAACTTGGCGGAATACTTGGTGCCGAGATAAAAGACGTGACCTACCTCGATGCCTTTACTGCTTACTAGCTTTCCTTGGCATCCTTGCTCAGCACACGAGTCATTCTCTTCAGCAAGCGTGAAGTCCCCCACGCCTTGTGGCTTGTCATCGTCGCTTGCGGAACTGAACAGTGCGGTATCTATCAGTACTCGGGATGGGTCCAACTTTTTCGCTGAGCGGTTCAGTAGATTGTGAGCCTCCTCTTGTGTGGCAACATGGTGTGCGTTGATGTCATATATATCGAGAGGAGCCCGCGCAGCAAGAGCTTGATTGATTAGGTGCGCTTTGACTTTGAGGGTGTTGATCTTGCGACCCTTAGGCACCAGCACTACATACTCACGTTTTTCTTTTGCTTCCGGTTCAGATTGCTTTTGGTTCTCGTCGTTTGTCCCGCTGGGCAGTTGAGCATGTACAACATGGACCGTGTATGGGAGATTGCTGATGTCGCTCTGTGGGTTTTTGAGGCATTAGCAAGACACATTGAAGACGGTGTCTTCGAATGTCCTACCTCAAGAGCCGCTTCTATTGAATCTGTGTTACTGTTGACCCGCTCATCGTGGTGACAGTGCACCTTTCCCTTAGCCTTTTCGTTGTTGGCCGCATACGTACACGAGTTGCATCTGTATGCGCGAGCCATATAAGGACGAGCTATAGTTGGGCAGGCATTCATCGTACCGTAGGATGGTATCCTCTCCGACGTTGGCAACTACTTGAACTTCATGGGAGTGATCACCGCCAATGTTGCCGCTATCAGCTGCCAAAGTTGCATTAAAAATCCCTCTCTTGCAGGAGACCCAAGGATAAATACCTTCGGCAATCACGTAGTCAAGCTCCAGTTGAGCGAGGATGCGCTTGTAGGCACCAACCACATGTTTGTATGTTTGCAACGCCTCTTCCTTGGTCAAATCGAAAGAATAGAGATCCTTCATGACGAATTCTCTCCCGCGCATTAAGCCAAACCGCGGCCTGATTTCATCTCTGTACTTGGTACCTGTAGACGGCGGTAAAAACGTTGCTTATACAGTGACTGAGAGTAGACAGATCCCGCTACCGATTTGATAGAGGAGGAGAGGAAGCTGCCGATATGAGGTTGATTCGTTCACAAAGACTTCTGTGATGAGCTCTTCGTGCGTAGGTGCAAGGCAAAAGTCGGCCCCGCGCCGGTCCTTCAATCGAAAGAGCTGACATGTCCTCGCCATCAGATCCATACGTGGTGATTCGAAAGGCAGGCAAGAAGTACCTCGGGACCCGATGATTCCCAGCGGCCGGTCTGCTTCCACAACGCCGCAGATTGAAGCAGTGGCATCTGCAGCTTCTGACCGCCTGATCATGCTTCAGCATCGAACATTGCTTATGTAAGCAAGGAGCGTGTCTATACAGACCTATGGCAGCCATCTCTCGATCAATGAGCGCAGTCAGCTTTTCCAGAGCGCGCACGCCGAGTGGCAACAAGGTATATATCCCGCTGGTGGCCTGTAGCGGGACCGTAACGGGCGATCAGCACATTGCGGTACCCACCACACATGAAGCAACAACAATGGCCATCTGCATTTCATCCACTTGATCACATGTGCGACTCACCTGTCGCATGAGGCCGGCCTGCAGCATGAGCCGATGAGACGTGACCAAGCCTGCCTCTTCGGGCGCGCGTGAGCCCGTCCCAGCTCCGATGAGTGACGACAGCCTATGAACCGGCGGCTCGTACCTGTCACGTGAACAACAATTTCAATTAATTATTCCAATAAATACAGTTTGGTGAATATATTAAATAAAATATAAAAATGTTAAATATATAGAGAAAGGCCTGGTGTTAGTACGGGGTAGGCTGGGGACGTTGGGAAGAGGTCCGTAGCTGCACAGTGGCCATGACCAACCTGCTTCTCAGAGGTGCCACAAACGCAGCGGCACCGGAGGACCGCACATGCGCTACTCCTCCCGCAGTGAGAACGGGAGACAACAAGGCGTGGGGCCCCACGACGCCCGAAGCCGCTACACGTTCACTGCCCCGTCGCAGCATCGACGACAACTTGCGGCTACTCGACCAATTTGATTTTCCAAGAAACCAAACAATTTACGAAACGTTTCAAATGTGCCCAAATCACAACACTGTTTTGCGAATCAAAAAGACACAATGCACGTCGCACACCGCCGAGGACAAGAGGAGCACCAGACCAGGGCCGCCTATAGGCGGGGCAATACGCCCAAGGCCGTCAAGGCATTTTCCATCACCAAAGAGTCCCGGTACTGATTTAATATGAATTTTGAAACTTAATATTTAAAATATGTTTAGCAAAACTGATATTTTGTGGTAATGGTGATGATGATGATCAGGTATGTGCTCGTGCAGAACGTGCCGGCATTGAAGTTACAGGAGCAGCTGCTGGCCTTGTTCTCGGCTCACGGGACCATCGAAGAGTGCGCATTCTACACTATGCTTTCATGTGGCGTGTGTGTAGCGTGGGGTGTATGTGGGCCCAAAGGAGTGAGTTCATTGATTCCTTTTTGAATTGGCAGCGGCTGACTTATGATCAGGTGTCGGGGCATGACCGAGGAGGAGCTCCCCGATCAAGAACCGTTTACAGAGGCCTTCTTGATCAAGTTTAGCAACCTTACGGAGGCCAGGTAAAGGCCCTCTAGGAACCCAGCTTTAACATTCTCTTCTGCTCACGTTGTGCTCGTTCTGTTGGTTCAAAGATATGCAAAACGCAAATGTGATGATTACAACTTCATGGGCGGTCTTCTACATGTAACTTACGCGCCAGAGTTCGAAAGCATTGAAGACACACGGCAGAAGTTAGAACAGAGGCGAGCGGAAGTGTTATCTCGAGTACAAGGTTTTGAACTGGAAGTCAGGGCAGGCTTTCGATAGTGCAATTGACACATTCCACACAGGAACAACAGGAGTGCTAGAGAGCAAGGGATCAGACAGACAGGCTAAGCGTCCACTACCGAGAACCCAGGAAACTATCAGCCCAACATCTCAAACAGGAGCACAGTTAGAACCTGCTCACTATCAACAACAGCAGCACAAACGGTCAAGATTGGTACAATCCAATTATAGAGAAGCATGTGTAGAATCTGCCTAACACTTCTCCTCAGGACAAAGACGTAAGTTCCTCGTCTCGTTCAGCTCCAAGGTTCACTGTCTACCATCCTCAGTAGTAGTATTCATAGGCTTGTGGAATTGAATATAACATGCCCCTTATGCAGGTCTAACCGCACGTCCCACAAGAGAGTTGGGTGATTCGTGATCTCCAATTGCATGCTGGCCCTTGTAAATATTAATTTCTTTCTTATTTTCTTTCTTATCTTTTCGGAGTTTCGAAAGGAAAACAAAGAGCAAGATTTATTTTTTATTTCGCACTTTGCCCTCAGCGCGAACAGCGAAATCAGACCTCGGAGCTCGTGTAGCAGCACAAGGGGGAGAATTAATCTTGATCTCTTATCAAAAGAAGAACAATGAAGAAGGGAAAGGACGAACCAGCCAAGCCCCTCCTGGGCCGCCCCTCCAACAACTTGAAGATGGGCATCGTGGGTCTCCCCAATGTGGGCAAGTCCACCCTCTACAACGTTCTCACCAAGCTTTCCGTCCCTGCTGAGAACTACCCCTTCTGCACGTACGTGTTTTGCTTGTGTGGTCCCCAATAGCCACAAATTTGGTGAATATAATCAGTAAATTATGATCTGGCAACAAATGATAATCGTTAATACGAATGTGGTGGGTGATGGGACGGTAGGATTGAACCCAATGAGGCGCGAGTGCCCGTGCCGGACAAGCGCTTCGACTGGCTCGTAGAGGTGTTCAAGCCGGCCTCGGTGGTACCGGCTAACCTCGCGGTACGCGTTGTTGCTGTGGCTGCTGTACATACACTGTTCGTAGTGGAATGGTCTGACGGGCTTCGGTTAGATCACCGACATTGCTGGTCTCGTGCGAGGAGCGTCAAGCGGAGAGGGTCTGGGCAATGCGTTCTTGTCGCACATTCGCGCTGTGGATGGCATTTTCCACGTCGTTCGCATCTTTGAGAGCAGCGACATCACGCACGTCGAGGGTGCTCTCGACCCTATCAGGTACGCAGTAGGACAGCAGCCTATCAACACTGGTCATTCCACATTGGTGGTAATGCTAACGTTGGGATGGGAATGCAGGGACATGGAGATCATCTCTGAGGAGCTGCGATTGAAGGATGTCGAAATGTTGGAGAGTCACCTTGATAAGATCGAGAAGGAGTTCAAGCGTGCGGCCAAGGACAAGAACAAGCAGGACGAGCTTGCCTTTGTGCACAAGCTGGTTGCTTGGGTGCGCGACGAGAAAAAGGAAGTTCGTTTCGGTGACTGGAGCGCGAAAGAAATCGAGTGGCTCAACGACCTGCAGCTTATCACCGCTAAGCCTGTGGTCTATCTCGTTAACATGTCTGAGGATGATTACTTCAAGAAGAAGAATCGCTGGCTTGCTAGAATCAAGCAGTGGATTGACTCCAAGCAAAAGGATCAGCCAATCATTCCCTTCTCAGGTGCTCTGGAAACCAAGGTATGTACACAAGACTATCGATGTACTGTGGCCGTGCTAATTAGCGTTGTGCACTAGCTGCTCGAGATGTCTGAAGAGGAACAGAAGGCGTATCTGGAGCCTCACAAGGCCACGCCCGCTATTCCCAAGATTATCAAGACGGGTTACTCTTCGCTCCGCCTCATCTACTTCTTCACCTGCGGTGCGGACGAGGTCAGGTGCTGGACGATACGGGTACGCTAACTATGTCCAACTTCACTTACCCGGGTCGCGACTCCTAATCTTGTGAGAGTAGCAAGGCACGAAGGCCCCGCAGGCAGCTGGCGTCATCCACACCGACTTCATGAATGGTTTCATCTGCGCTGAAGTGATGGCCTACGCTGACTTCAAGGAGCACGGTAACGAGAATGCTGTTAAGGCTGCCGGTAAATACAGACAAGAGGGCAAGAACTACACCGTTCTTGATGGTGACATCATCTTCTTCAAGGTAACAGCTTGCTCTCCTTGTCTAGCTTTCGTTTGGATTGCCTTCTTATCCCTGTATGCACACGTTCAACAACCCAGGCCAACACTGGTGG
The DNA here is from genome assembly GCA_000826365.1 of Acanthamoeba royreba. Taxonomy (NCBI): domain Eukaryota; phylum Discosea; order Longamoebia; family Acanthamoebidae; genus Acanthamoeba; species Acanthamoeba royreba. Next base: position 9,207 of record CDEZ01022485.1, on the reverse strand, counting down.
CGGTCTCGGTAAGAAGAAGTAAGTGTGGACGATCGTTCTTATCATAAAGCTTGTTTTCATGCTCCACATGTGCGCCAGTTAAAAGAAGAAGCCTTCACCCCTCCATCCTGCTCCAGTTTTCTTTCTTTCCTCTTCTTCTTTGAAAGAAAGAACAAAACATGTTTCTGTTTTCTTTCTTTGTTTTCTGCGAACTAAATTGTTTCGTATTACCTGAAGAAGAGAAAACACCACACCGGTTCCTCTTCTCTTCTTCTTGACCCCAACCTGTGTACACCACACGTAACACATCTATTGTATTTTTCTTTGTTTAATTTTATTTATTTATGCAATGGGGAAGGTGAGACACGAAGGAAAGGGCAAGGGAGGAGGTCAGGCCTGGCAAGGCACTCGACGGCAGCGGGACGGCCGACAGCAGCACCGCTACGGCGATGCCGGGTGGCAACAGCAGTTCCGACAACTCTCCGATCAGCTCCGCCTCCTCAGCCTCCGCATCAAGCCCATCGCTGGTGACGGTACGCACGTCAAGTGCAGTGTGATAGGAGCGTAGCGCACCCTTGAGCTGACATGGTGAGTTGACTGCATTCAGGCAATTGTCTCTTTAGGTGCGTGGCCCTTGCTCGATGTTGCTGCCACCTTGATCTGGAGGCAGGCCCTGTGCGACATCGCTGAACTGGGTGAGTGGGATGGTGGTGCAGAGCGGTGTCGGATCAGCTGCATGGTCACCCTAACAGCCATGCCGAGGTGCGTGCATCGGTGTGCCGCTTTATCGAGGAGCATCGATCCGATTTTGAGCCCTTCGTCGAAGGTACACTCACCATCCTGACACTCCTGACGAGGCACGTCGAGAGACTCACTCCTCCTGGTCGGTATCTTACCGCGTACCCACAGATGACGTCCCATTCGATAGGGTCCGTTACTCGATTGAAAAGGAGTGTTGATCGAACATCTAACCCTCCGTACATGCAGTATATTCGAAACATGAAGCAGGACAGGACATGGGGCGGTAACATCGAATTGCAAGCCATGTCTCTGCTCTTCCGTGTAAATATTGCTATCTATCAGTTGAATTCTCCTCGATGGGATATCAGTGCGTTGAGCCTCACCGCCATCAAATGTTCTGGTATTGTGAAGTGTTCACTGAAACGGGGGACATGATGGCAGTCAACTTTCCAGGAGGGAAAACCATACACCTCTCATACCACGATGGGGATCACTACGCCTCAGTACGAGCTATAGGAGAACCCGACTCAGGCGTGCCTACTGTAAATGTTGAGGTACTCGTGTGCAAAACTCCTGGTGTGCACTCACAAGACCATAATTTAACTAGACTTCATTGACAGACCACTAGAACGCATGTAGTCGGTCAGGATGATACGCCACCGCCTGCAGCACCCGCCAAGAAGAAATCCAAGAAAGAGCTGCGCATGGAGAATAAGGCGAAAAAGGCACAATGGAATAAGGAGAAGCGCGCTACCTCTTCAGGAAGTTCATCAACATCTACGTCAGCGTCATCGTCCTCTTCTTGCTCATCGCCATCCTCTTCTTCGTCATCATCATCATCATTGTCTTCATCTTCATCCTCGTCATTTTTGGAAGGTGTTGTTGAGTCCCTCAAGTCTCCGGCATCTACATCCACGACAACATTTCCTCCTGAAGATGACATTACGGAAGCGGAGCAAACAGTGATGGCCGCCACCAATTGTAGTCCTCAAATGGCCCGATCCACACTGCGCGACCTCGGTGGTGATATATTTCAGGTAGTTTCGTTCTCAATCCTTGTCAATCGTAAACTGATTGATTGGATACTAGGCGGTAGAGTTTCTGCTCCTCCTTGCGCCACAGGAAGAAAATGTTGCCTTCATTTCAACAACTAAGACGAGCGAAAGCACATCGACCCAGGAACAAGTGCCCTCAACGAGTGTTGCCGTGGCGGATTCCAGTCCTACTGCAACAGACGATTACAGTGACTATAGTGACTGCGGTGGCTATCCAATTGAAACCGATGACAGTTGGGAATCACAGGACTGGCGTGACTACGTCAAACCACAGCATCAGCGGCAACGTGGAGGGAGAAATCGTGCCACGGAATCGGACAACACTAAGCCTGAGCAACAATCTAAGAAAGCGACAAAGAGCGAAGAGGACCCTCTTCAGCAGCGTTTACGAGTACTACGGTGCGTATGGAGAGTGCAGGCACAGCTTAGTCAGGGCAGGTTGACTCATAGTTGGGACCTGCTGTATCCTGTAGGGAAAAGCGCACGTTAACCAACAAGGAGCGAAAGGAAAAGAACAAGCTCGAAAAAGAGGTCGGCGAGGAGCTGGATGGACTTGAAACGTCTACTGAGGCTTCTGAACCGGTGGAACGCCCCGTCGTGGACCTTGGCACGCTCGCTATCTGAAGTTTGACACTAGTCCTGCTTTAGGGGTTAAAAATGACCGAGTCTATTCATCCTTCACACTCTCAACGTTAGAGGCTTGGTAACAGGTGGGCAGGGCCAGGCTGAGCAGCAGAAAACTTGCGCGCAACAGTGCAGACAGAGAGCAAGGCACAGGTGTTCGTGGGGTCACAGATGCTGGGCGGCTGCAGAGTGGATTGAGGGATAGGTGCTGTGGAGAAGGTCTCCGGAGTGAAGTACTGCTGATCGTTGGGCTGCTGATCAAGAAGCACCGGAATGCCCGCATCCGTGGTCTGCCACCAGAAATTCTTCTGGAGTCCGTCTTGCTCCCTACCACATCATTCGCCCACGAAAGTACCATCAGCGGGACATACCCATGGCGCGCTCTGTTTCCAGGTGGCACGTACCAGCCCTCTACTTTGTAACCGTTGATCACAGACTGTCCGGCGTAGGTACCATTCACGAGCCAGTCCCGCCTGACTGCTCCACATCCATTCGCAGCGGTGCAGCACATACAGCACTGACACAGCGCACTGATTCAGCTAGCCTTTCCCAGTGCTGCCGGGACAGGTGGGCATTACCTCATTCAGCTCTGGGAAGTGCAGGAAACGGTAGCCCTTCCACACGTAGTGAGTGCATGGCGTATTGGTGAAGGGGTGCACACTGTCGCAACAACGTAGGAGCGTGAGACGACGTCAAGTAGCTCTTCCTTGCGAACTTACCTTCCACAATAGCGATCTCCATTTCCGTTAGCCCTATCCGTGCGGGCAGCTACGATGGTGGAGTCGTAGTAGTAAACCCCTGTAGTGTTGGTTTGAGAGATAATCTGTGTGGTCTGCGGGATAGAGATGATCAGTGAGTATGATGAGGCATCCTACAGAAAGAGAACAGTGAGTGTGAACCTCGTTGAAGCTCTGCGACCAGACCGCCGGCCACAGCGGGGCTTGGGATGGCTGGGCAAGGGAAGAGCTGGCGAGAAGGATCAGGCACAGAACGGCCAGGAAGGACTGCATGGTGAGGCGGGGTGTGGGACGCTAAAAGAGCAATGAACATAGTAGCATCCTAAGAAGGTAAGCACATGTGAACAGGTAAATACCTAATATGTTCCCACCATGACGTCACGTGCCCCGATCCTGACAATCCCAAGCACCTTAAAGAAAAGCATTTCTTTCATTTTCCTTTCCCGTCGGAGTTGTTAGCGCTACTAAGTCCACATCACGCTCCTTCGGGACAAGCCGTCGAGCTCTCCGTTCCGGAGGAGCGTCTAGGCCCACTTCGTTCTTTTGGCCACCGCTGTCGTGCGCGCTCCTCTCTTGCTGCCACTCGAGTACTCTGCAGGCCCCGGAGCGCCTCCTCACACTCGACCTACCTGCCTCCGGCTCTGTGTCCGCCATCGGAGCTTCTTCTTCCTCACAAGACCGCAGCATTCCACTGCACCCAACTTACTCCTACTCCTACTACTACTACTCCAGACATACACCAGATCTACCTACAACAAGAGGCCATGCAGCAAGAGGACGTGCACCACCAACCATCCCGGCCACCACCGGAGCGGGCAGCAACGCTGGTGCTGAGCGATGGGACGCGATACCGCGGGGTGAGCTTCGGAGCAGAGCGGAGCGTGGGCGGGGAGTGCGTGTTCCAGACGGGCATGGTCGGCTACGTCGAGTCCCTCACCGACCCCAGCTATCGCGGCCAACTCCTCGTCCTCTCCTACCCCCTCATCGGCAACTACGGTGCCCCGCCCCAGCAACTCACGTACCCACTCCCTTCCCTCCCTTCTTTCTCTCCTTTGCCCCTTGCTGGCTCTACTCGACCATCCGGAGGTTGATGTTTGCACACAGTTCCCCAACATCACGTCACTGCTACACGCTACACGGATGCATTTTACCATTTCATCTGGACCACTGAATCTACAGAAATCCTTTTTTTCAAATTTAATCTCTTTCAAAATTCAAATGAAACATTCGGACATAATAAATCATAATAAATGAAAGGAATTTAAATATTAATTTTAAATATGGTAGGGTGGACGAGTATGGGCTGCCGCGCTACTTGGAGTCATCAGAGGTACACGTGTCGGCCCTCATTGTGGCGGACTACTCGCACCACTACAGCCACTGGAATGCGCAGTGCTCGCTGGGTGAGTGGCTCAAGAAGAACAACGTCCCCGCCATTCACTCGATCGACACTCGCGCGCTCATCAAGAAGATCCGCAACACTGGTGCGCCGCTATCCGTGATCTGGACATGCAATGCCAGTGCGCATTGATCATTAAGGCTGATCGTTCACATTCACCATGATAGGATCTATGCTGGCAAAGATCGTTTTGGACGGAGACGATGAAGAGAAGGTTACGCTCGAAGACCCGAACCAGAGGCATCTGGTGGCGGAGGTCTCTCGAAAGGAGCCCGTGGTGTATGGCAATGGCAGCATTACCGTGGTGGCCGTAGATTGCGGCATGAAGAACAACCAGATCAGATGTTTCCTCAAGCGAGGAGTGCGAGTAAAGGTGGTCCCTTGGGATCACCCGCTTCTTGAAGAAAAAGATGTAAACGGCTTCTTCTTCTCAAACGGTACCCAACACATGTTGATCGAATGGATGACTTACAGCCGATGCTAAGCAACCCTTCGGCTTTGCAGGCCCGGGTGACCCCACATTCTGTCAACAGACAATCGAAAACTTAAGAGCCTTACTGCAACGGGAGTCAGCGAAAGAGGATCCCATACCCATCTTTGGCATCTGCCTTGGCAATCAGATCCTCGGTCTTGCTGCTGGAGCCAAGACTTACAAGCTCAAGTTCGGCAATCGGTACACATATCCGCTACTTTACCGAGCTCTATTCCGAGCAAGGTTAGCCGCACACTTACCTTGATTCCCTGCAGTGGTCACAATCAGCCGTGCGTGGACGTCAATACCAAGCGCTGCCACTTGACGTCTCAGAATCATGGATTTGCCATTGACTCAGCGACTCTGCCGCCAGAATGGGAAGAACTCTTTTACAATGCCAACGATCGAACCAACGAGGGCATTCAGCACCGCTCCAAGCCCTTCTTCAGCTGCCAATTCCACCCGGAGGCTAAGGGCGGGCCGTGGGACACTGAATACCTCTTTGACTACTTTTTGTCAAAGATCACGAAGCGCCAGATCGACCTTCCCATGGCGCGGCCTTCTCCTCCCAAGGCTGCCCATGTGCTGCAAAACAAGATCAACAAGGTCCTCATTCTCGGTTCAGGAGGCCTTTCGATAGGCCAGGCTGGCGAGTTCGACTACAGCGGCTCCCAAGCCATTAAGGCCCTCAAGCAAGAGAACATACAGACGATCCTCGTCAACCCCAACATCGCTACAGTGCAGACCAGCCCTGGACTCGCTGACAAAGTCTACTTTCTTCCGGTAAACCCCGAGTTCGTCATCAAGATCATTGAATGGGAACAGCCAGATGGCATTCTCCTCACCTTTGGAGGTCAAACTGCCCTCAACTGCGGTATTGAGCTTTATAAGCAGTACATACTTCCTCCTGACTAGCTTTCTCAGAATTGAAATGATGCTCAGCACCGCCGTAACAGGGGCATATTTGAGAAGTACAACGTTAGAGTGTTGGGCACTCCTCTTGCGGCCATTATCGCCACCGAGGACCGCGAAGTGTTTGCACAGGAGCTGATGAAAATCAACGAGAAAATTGCACCCTCAGTGGCAGCTCGCTCGCTTGAGGAGGCTCTGAAGGCTGCCGAGAAGATTGGTACGTATCCGATCCCTCTATGTAGCCGCGGTGGTGTTTCTCAATCGCATTTCAGGTTATCCCGTCGTGGTGAGAGCCGGTTTCGCGCTTGGTGGTCTTGGCTCTGGTTTTGCCAATGACAGTGACGAGCTACGTAAACTCGCCACCATGGCCTTTGCTCAATCGGAGCAGGTGCTGGTCGAAAAGTCGCTCAAAGGATGGAAGGAAATCGAATACGAGGTACTTATCTTCACTCCTGAATGACATTCCTCGTATTACTCAAGATGTTTCCGATAACTAGGTCGTGCGAGATGCATACGATAACTGCATCACAGTGTGCAACATGGAGAACTTTGATCCCCTAGGAATTCATACTGGAGAGTCCATTGTAGTTGCGCCTTCACAGGTACTGCTGCCATGATATTGAATTGAGTTCGACGAGTTGTCGCCCCTTACCGTCCCCAACGCAGACTCTCTCCGATCAAGACTATTTTATGCTCCGTGATGTCGCTATTCGTGTGGTCAGGCATTTGGGCATCGTCGGTGAATGCAACATCCAATACGCCCTCAACCCTGAATCGGAGGAGTACTTCATCATTGAGGTAAGTATCCGGACATCACGGTGGGTTCGCATATAAGTCTCTAACACTGGTCTTGCAGGTAAATGCGCGACTATCTCGTAGTAGCGCTCTGGCGAGCAAGGCGACGGGATACCCTCTAGCATTCATCGCTGCCAAGCTTGCCCTGGGTGTGCCTCTACCTACACTCAAGAATGCAGTAACCAAGACCACGACAGCTTGCTGGGAGCCCTCGCTTGATTACGTCGTAGTCAAGATGCCCCGGTGGGATCTGCAGAAGTTCCAAAAAGTAGACGGTCAGATCGGTACATCGATGAAATCGGTGGGCGAAGTAATGGCCATTGGCCGTAACTTTGAGGAGACCATTCAAAAAGCTATCCGAACCGTCAACGGGTCACAGTGGGACGGTTTTCAGAGCGGCCTCGCTCCAGCTTCTAACACGGCGCTCTCCAATCCGTCTTCCAACCGTATCCTCGTGATTGCTCAGGCTCTCTACGAGGGAGTGGATGTGGAGGAGATACATCGACTGACCAAGATCGACCGTTGGTTCCTTTACAAACTCAAGGGTCTATCGGATTTCGAAAAAACCCTTCGCGGGCTCGAAGGCCGCGCCCTAACGCCCGAGCTCTTACTGCGTGCCAAGTGCCTGGGTTTCGCCGATAAGCAGATTGCCAAGTTCTTGAATTCCACTGAGCTCGTCATCCGCAAGATGCGCAAGGTACTGAGATGACTCGTACAAATTCGCTCTCTTGTTATCTGATCTCCTTCACCAAATCTGTGGTATAGGGTTTCAACATCCTTCCCCGAGTAAAGCAGATCGATACTGTAGCCGCCGAGTTCCCGGCCTACAATAACTACCTTTATCTGACCTACAATGGCATTGAGGACGATATCGAGACGGTCCCTACAAGCGGCGCGACCACCTCTGACACAGCAGTGACCGAAGATGATGAGAGAGGTATCATCGTGTTAGGCAGCGGTGCCTATTGCATTGGCAGTTCAGTTGAGTTCGACTACTGCGCCGTGCGCTGTGCCCAGACTCTCAAGCAGCTAGGGGTACAGAACATTGCTAATTAGGCTTCGCACTTTCTCTTACCAAGAAGCTGCCTTCGATTGCGTGCAGAAAACCACGATCATGATCAACTACAACCCCGAAACAGTCTCGACAGACTACGATGAGTGCGATAAGCTCTACTTCGAAGAGCTCACCTTCGAGCGAGTTGTCGACATCTACGAGAAGGAGCAAGCTGCTGGTGTGGTCGTGTCGATGGGTACGTATTTGACATCATGGTGTAACATGAACACGGCCAAAGCTGACTTCGCTGTTATGCTTGATTGTTAGGCGGTCAAATACCAAATAATATGTCAATGGCTCTCGGTCGACAGGGTGTGCGCATCTTGGGCACTACTCCCGAGATGATTGAGAGCTCAGAAAACAGATTCAAGTTCTCTCGTATGCTTGATCAGGAGGGTGTGGACCAACCTAAGTGGAAGGATTGCACCAGCCTTGAAGATACCAAGCGCTTCTGCGAGGAGGTTGGATATCCTTGCCTTGTGCGGTATTTGGCCCGCTCCTTGCTCTGAGACGCTCAAATACTCACTCTATCTTGTAGGCCCTCCTTCGTGTTGAGCGGTGCTGGCATGACTGTCGTAAACTCGCCCACAGAGCTCGAAAACTATCTGTCTCTAGCTAGCTCCATCAGTACGGGCAAAGAGCAGCGTGTCGTGATCTCCAAGGTAACCTTCTTCCGTGTCATGTCTAGGCTATTTTCTCACCTGTCGTGCCTTCCTACCAGTTCATCATGAACGCTAAGGAGGTAGATCTGGATGCAGTCGCTCAAGATGGCGAAATCATATCGTTGGCAATTTCTGAGCATGTGGAGAACGCCGGCGTGCACTCAGGCGATGCAACGCTAATCCTGCCGGCACAGGACCTCGATCAGATCACTGTAGACAAGATTGAGCGGGCTGCGCGCAAGATTGCTAAGCAGTTGCAAGTTTCTGGCCCTTTCAATATGCAATTCATCGCCAAGGATAACGAGATCAAAGTCATCGAATGCAACCTCCGTGCATCTCGCTCGTTCCCATTCGTTTCCAAGACCCTTGGTATTGACTTCATCGAATTAGCGACGAAGGCACTCCTCGGCATCCCCCTTACCCCGCAATCCCTCCCCAAGGTCAACCACGTAGGCATTAAGGTAAGGTTTTGCATGGTGTTATTGGACTTGCGTTGGCCGACAAGTACTATTCTCTAGGTGCCTCAATTCTCCTTCTCGCGTCTTCCCGGCGCTGATCCCGTTCTTGGTGTGGAGATGGCATCTACGGGTGAAGTCGCCTGCTTTGGAAAGAACAAATATGAGGTATACCTTACTTATCAATCATTCATATCTGTGCGGCCCCAATTAATTGATTGGAATACGTGCAGGCGTACATGAAAGCGCTTCTTTCGACAGGTTTCAAGCTGCCCAAGAAAAGGAACATATTCCTTTCTCTAGGTCCGTACAAGGAAAAGGT
>CDEZ01022482.1:0-12962 GCA_000826365.1 Acanthamoeba royreba | reverse complement strand
TGGTAGGGATGGGGGGCACTGCTGCGGCAGCGGGAAGCAGCAGCTTCTCGATGACGTTGCTACACACGGGCGACCTGGCGGCCCAGACGGTGGCCGTCGACGCCTACGACAACCCATGCCAGCTGCTGCCGCGTAGCGGCGGCGGAGGTGGGGGCGACCAGTACGAGTACACAGGGGCAGCGCCGCCGTGCATAGGAGGCATGCCGCGGCTGAAGACGGCCATCGACGAGGTGCGGGCGGCGGCCGCCGGGCAGCCGGTGCTGCTGGTGGACGTGGGGAATATGTTTCAGAGCGACTACGACACGGGGTCGCTGATGCTGATCAAGTACCGGGCGGAGGGCGTGTACCGCTACATGAGTGCGATGGGCTACGACGCCATCCACTTCGGGTGGCGAGAGTACATTCTTCTCTTCGCTCCGCTGGCCGACTTTGTACGGAACATGACCGACATCGGGGTCGATGTGGTGCAGGCCAACCTCAACTGGCAGACGCAGGCCGAGTTCATCGGACTCACGATTCCCACCTTCGTGGTCTATCGCTTCAACGCCACCGATGGCGGCGAACAGCTGGTGGGCTACACGGGCGCCATCACGGGGAATCTCGTGCAGCAGCTCAGCTTTCCCGAGAACACATCGGCCAGCGACGAGGTAGAGGGCATAAGGAAGGCCGTGGGCATCATGCAGAACATTGGCGTCAACAAGATCATCGTCTCGGTGTCGAGTCCCTACGTCCTCAGCCGCGGTACCGCCCTTGCCTGCTTCGCTTTCGTTCTTTTTCGCTTTCGTTCTTTCTGACGCGCATGTGTGTAGTGATCGACTCAGTGCAGGGCATCGATGTGGTTATGGTGCCTGGTGCTCTTTACACGAACGACAACACAACCCTCGGCGTCTATGAGACTGTCAGCGGGCCCTACCCCACCGTTGTGCAGGCACCGTGGGAACAGCCAATCCTCATCGTCGGAGCGGGATACGATGGCCGACGGCTAGGCCGGCTAGATGTCACATTTAACAGTTTAGGCGTCATCACTTCGTGGAGCGGTGGCACGATCCTGCTCAATGAGAGCGTGATCAATGACGATGCCCTTGCGGCCGACGTGGTCGCTCGATACGTCGCGATCGACGCTGAGTACGGCCAGGTATTAGGCAGTGCCCTCGGCGAGTTTGGCTTTGAGCATCGCTGTCTGTTTGGTCAGTGCACGATCGGAAACTGGGCAGCTGATGGAATTAGGGCCGCGGGAGGAACTTCTATCGGTCTCTTCGATGGCGCGGGGCTTCGAGCCGGCTTTTCGACGGGCAATGTGACTCGCGGCAACATCAACCGAACCTTCCCTTACCTCCTCAACTACCTCTACACCTTCGATCTGCAGGGAAAATACATCCTCTCGACCCTCGAGCATGGTCTCGAGGTGCTCAACCAGACAGAAGATACTGCTATCTCAACAGTTGCCTTCTTGCAAGTCTCCGGTCTGCAATTTACCTACAATCCGAACGAGGCCGTCGGAATGCGAGTGGTGGATGTATACATCGAAGTTCAGCCAGGTATATGGGAGTTCATGGATCTGGATAAGAGCTACAGTGTATCCACCATCGACTACCTTCGCCTGGGTGGTCTCGGCTTCACCGATATGGCAACGTACGCGACCAACTCCATCGGACCAGGGTCTGACAACATCGACGCGCTATACACCAAATACATCGAAAGTATAACGCCAATGAATCCACCAACCGACGCTCGTATAACGACCACTTCTCTTTCGAGGCGTACTTGCATCGCTAAAGCAAGCTCGACACTGTGCAACGATGCCGGTGAATGCAGGAGTGGTGTGTGCCAATGCCAAAAAGGCTACACCGGGGCACAATGCGATGTGGTTCTTGCGGACAACTCCTCAACAAGGGATCTCACGCTGGGTCTCGCCATCGGGATGCCTCTCGGCCTCGGCCTCGTGATTTTGCTGTGCTTGGTTTTACTTCTGCTCTTGATGCTTCGCCGCAAATGGAGGCTGCTCGAAGACGATACCTGGATGATCAATGCTGACGAACTCAAGCTCATTCAGCCCCTGGGCGAAGGATCGTTCGGCCAGGTATGGAAGGCGACATGGAAGGAGCAGGAGGTCGCCGTAAAAATGGTCAGCGTCGAAGTGAGCAACTCGAAGCTGGCGCGAGAGCAGTTCCTCAAGGAGATGAAGATAATGAGCCAACTTCGTCATCCCAACATCGTTCTCTTCATGGCTGCTTCTCTGAAGCCTGAGCCGTGTATTGTCATGGAATTCATGTCTCTCGGTTCGCTGTTTGATGTACGTATTGCGTCATGCTTTTTTCTGCTTTCGATGAGCTGACTCTCGTTCTTCATCAGCTTCTTCACAACGAGCTCATCAGGGTCATCCCTCATGCGCTCAAGTCTAAGATGGCCTATCAGGCAGCCAAGGGTATGCACTTCCTGCACTCCTCGGAAATCGTACATCGGGATCTGAAGTCGTTGAATATCCTCTTGGATAGCAAATGGAATGTCAAGGTAAATGACTCAAGTTCTCTCTCCTTCTGGGGATCTGCTCTTAATCGTACAAATTCCAGATCAGTGATTTCGGCCTCACTACGCTGCGTGAAGATCGAGAGAAGCATATTGCCGTAGGCTCGATTTACTGGACAGCACCCGAGGTGTTAGCTCAGACTCCAGGCACCGATCATATGGTGGCCGATGTATATTCCTTTGGAGTAGTACTGTGGGAGATTCTCACGCGCCAACAAGTTCACGTCGGTCTCACTCCCGCTGCGGTGGCCTTGGGAGTCCTACGCGATGGCCTTCGCCCTACGGTGCCTGCGGAACACGATGCACCACACGACTACATCGATCTAATGACGGCATGCTGGCACCAGGATCCATCGGTGCGGCCGACGTTCCTCGAAATCATGACACGGCTCAGTCCGGATGTCGTATCATCTGCAGCACGATTGCCCCGAGGTGGTGAGAGAGATAAGCAATACGAATCGTGGAGCTTGCCTTCGGAGGGTGGAAATGATGAAGAGGACTACACAATCACCTCTGACAACGAGGACGACACAGAGTCAATGCTTGTAGTAATGGCGGGTTCAGTTCGTCCTCCTCCTAGAGGCGAAATGGCGATCGTCTTTGCCGACCTCACACGAGCGGCTACGCTTTGGCACTTTGATGCTGAGGCAATGCACGATGCCACCATTCTCTACAATACTACTCTACGGGGGCTGATTCGCGAATTCGACGGCTACGAGATCATGGGTGGACCCGAGGGTCAGCTTCTCTATGGCGGAGAGGGCACATTCTGCGTTGCCTTTCAAGATATGCGTTCCGCAATCAAGTGGTGCATGACTGTACAAAAAAGGCTTCTCGAGCTTGACTGGCCTGAGCAACTGCTCCAACACCCTGCAGCTAGCGAAGAGTTAGATAGCGGCAAACGACCTTTGTTCAGAGGCCCACGCGTCAGGATGGGAGTGAATTATGGAAGCTGTAAGCCTGTCAAAGATGCTAGGACCGGGCATGTATGCTTAACAGGACCGACCGTAAACACAGCAGCAAACATCACTCTGACGGCTCGCGGAGGACAGGTACTCTTATACCAAGTGCTTTTGCATCGCAATAGACTAAATTCTTCACTAGATTGTGCTGTCTCAATTTGCCTCCGGTAAGGCGATGGAAGAGGGCATCCTCAATGAAACGGATGAACGAATATGCCCTCTGAGTGAAGTCAAAATCGTCGGACAAGGTATATACTCCTTGGATAAGTCTCAAAAAGTTAAGTGCTCACATTTCGAGTGCTCAGACATTGAATTATTTGAACTCAAAGTAAGAAGCTTGGAAGGACGTTCGTTCGGTTCAATATCTGAAGTTCCTTCGGAGGACGATCTTGATCTGTCTACACATTCAACAATCAGTAACGAGACGTGCGACGAAGACAAGAGCCTGATGTCGGCCAACTTATGTCGATGGGTCATCGATAACGACGATATCCAACAGCAGGAGAGATTAGGCATAGGCAGCTATGGTGCAGTTTACAAGGCCAGATGGAGAGGGATGAACGTGGTGGTGAAGAAGTTCTTAAATCAAAAGATTGAGGAACGGCGCCTCATCGAGTTTCGAGCCGAGGTTGCCTTCCTCTCGCAGCTTCAACACCCAAACCTCGTATTGGTCATAGGTAAAAGTTTTCTTGTATCTACGTATGGTGTTTATCGCTTACAATTCCTCTGTGTTCAGGAGCATGCATCAAGCGACCAAACATTGGAGTCGTAATGGAACACGTTCCTGGAGGAGATCTGCAAAGGGTTCTTCATAATGAGTCGATCAAGCTGCCATGGAAGTTACGGATATCCATGCTGATCAACGCGGCGAACGGAATCAACTATCTTCATTCGTTGGATCCTCCCATCGTTCATGGTGATCTCAAGCCCTCGAACCTGCTCGTGGACGCAGACATGTCGCTGAAGGTCACTGACTTTGCCCTATCCCGCATCAAGGAGCAACACACCACTATGACCCAATCTGGCGCGCCATGCTGGACGGGTACGTCATGCCATCTGTGCTTCTTTCTGGTTTACTCCGTGCTGATGGACAATGACCTACCAGCGCCGGAGATGATTCGGGGAGAGCCGTACGATGAGAAGGCAGATGTGTACTCTTTCGGCATCATCATATGGGGAGTCATTACCCGCAAGGAACCTTACGGAAGCAGCGACTTCATGAGCATCGCAATTGGAGTGCTTGAAGGCAATCGACCGACGATTCCCAGCAACTGCCGACCTGAGCTAGCGCAGCTCATGAAAAGATGTTGGCACAACAACCCGTCCAAGCGACCTTCAATGGCAGGAGTGATAGAGGTACTCGAGGAGCACCTCTCTAACTTGGATTCACAAGCAGACATCTCGCCCGTGTAAAGCCCTTTCTTTCAATTCTATTTTTGATCACCCATCTCTTCTGCTCTCTGAGCGCTCACAACAGTGAAGATACCGAGAATGGAGCGCTCACATAGGAAGAAGTGGGAACATACACTCGCGTCTACCTTAGTTCAAAATGAGCGAGTGCGTACGGTGCTTCTCATGATAGATGGCGTCTTCGGCCTCCCATCGGCGGTATCGTTCCTCGACGAACACCATCTATTTCAGGACGTGTGAGTCAATCCCCACTGTGGGGATGAAGGAGAGAGGAGGCATACCAGGACGTAGCAGCCGATCATCGTAAGCGTTTGTATGATGTTGAACCACGTCTTCTCGATCAATGGCGATACGAACAAGAACACGAGAGTAGCGATGTTGATGAGCAGTACCATCAGGCCACCTAGGTTGCAGGACATGATAAGCACGACACTTCTATGCAGCAGCCTCAGGGGCAAGAGTGAAATGGACCAGAGGTAGCCTCGGGGACAGGATAGAGCAGCTCGGCTGACAGCTCGTATATCACCGGACCTATAGCTCCCTGAGCCAGAAGAATACAGAGTAAGATGAGATGAGATAAGATGAAGACAAAGGGCTGAAATGTACCTGGAAGAAGCCTGAAACAACCAGTGCCAACATGAGCACCCAGAAATTGCTGGGAATGATCTGATCTGTACGTGCACATGTGGATCAGAAGAAATGATCATCACATGGAACAAAAGAAGATGAGGTACAAACCAAAGAAGGCCGTGGGAAGGCTGAGCGTAAACCAAGTGAAAGTGAGCGATGCACCGCCAAAGATGAGCAGAAGCAACAGCTTGCACTTCCTCTGCGGAGATAGGTCAATGACTGGCCTCATCTAAGCAGGCAGTGAGGAGCGTACTTGAAAGTAGATGTCCAAAACAGGACCGATCGCCATACCGCCCACTATACCTGCAAGGCTTCCTCCTGGATCAACGAGTTAGATGCGAATTGTGAGCTACCAAGCAAACCTTACCAAAGCCAAGCCAACCGGATTCCGATTCCGTGTACTTCAGCTCTTCCAACATTTGCGGTAGTACACCCATCCATCCTTACAGGAGCAGCGATTCAGCACACAAGCCAGGCATTGACACCAGGGGAAGACGTGCCATTGGTAACGCCCGCCTGCAGGCCACCAGCGAAGATGACGAGCAAGAAAGACACATTTAGGAACGAGTCCCGCATTCCCTTAAGAAAGCTTGACTCGTAGCGGCCTTCTATGTGAGCTAAGGCTACTGCGCTAGGTGGATACTCTGGTCGTTCCCTAATGTCCCAAGCTGCACGGTTAGCATTTACTATAGAGAAGATGCCGGGCACACAAACCTGTAGTAAATGATGCCACCTATAATAGGCACAGCAGCAAAGCCTATTTCAGCATACAGCAATGTGGGCATGTCATCCGTGGTTGGCGCTAAGGCAGGCCCCTGGATCAATCGATAACCGCCAGCATTAATTAGTACAATAAAACGCATGTCATCACTTGGAAATGATCAATACCAGCAGAAAGCCAATCGAAGTGCCCAGCGCATTCGCCGTGTAGCCAATTGCCGTAGCTGTGGCTCTCTGATGATCAGGAAACCAAACCGCAGAGAGCTTGCTGTGAATCAATAACAAAACCACGTTCAATTCTAAGTGGCGCCAAGAAGAGTAGTTGGATACCTTACCTGCATACTGCGATCACAATCGGACCAGCAGCAGCGTTAAGGATTTGACCTGGATACAAATGAACAGGCTGAGTCCTATATAATCAGAGCAGGATCAAGGGGTAGGAGTCGGCACCAACATGCAACGTCCACTGCATATAGAAGTTACCCCGAAGGTGTGCTGGTGTCCAGCATGGAATGGTTCTGATCACTGTAGCGAGGAAGATCAAGACGTTGCCCTGATCACACCATCCCACGCATTCGAAATGAGTTGTTTCAACGAGGAGTGCACTAGCGTCACACCAAACAGGATACCTGCCAGAAGGCACTGAGAAGGCCGTTAGGCCGCGTCTGCAGCCACGACACGTAAGGCAGCACTGGAATGAATATGATGGCGCCCCAGTTCAGCAGCAAGTCGATCGTGCTCTCGTCCACACCTGCATTCACCATTTCATTACCGTTAGTTTGTTTTACACTCCATTCATTTTTAACATTTTTAATCAATTTATATAAAGAAAATAAAAAATAAAGATAAATAAATGGGTACCGGGGTAGTAGGCCTCCACCACCTTGGGCACCGACGAAAAGGTGAACCAAACCAGGGACTGAGTGAAGGACGCAAAGGAGAACACGAAGAGCACCCACCACCGCCACCACGAGAACCGGTACTCCACCACCACCTTCGTGATCCCTTCGCCCTCCCTCTCCGACTCTTCCTCATTCGAACCAGGGTCACCACCCTGCACTCCCGGCCGCTTCCACGGCTCCGGCTCCACCGAGTGTCCGTTCACACCGCCGGCGACGACGACTACGTGGGTAGCCTCGTCAGTGTTGGTAGAGACTCGACTGTACCGACCATAGGTATAGGGCAGTCTGCCTCCTGCCTCCTCCTCGTCCGACGCTGCCGCGGCTCCTCGCCTTCGCTCCATCCCGCGCTTTTCGTTCTCCCTTCCTCTTGATTTTTCGAATTGGTTTTCTTGTTTCTTCTAATTCTTTCGAAAATGTTTCGTTTTTCACAAAAATCAAATGTCTTTTCTCAAATAACGCGTAAACAAATTCGTTCCGGAATTCATTTTCCATTCAAATAAATAAATAAATAAAAAGGCCAGATAAAAATAAAAACTATGGTGGTTTTTAGAGTAGATTTAATTTAATTTATTTTTTTCACAATTGGGAGGGGCGTTCGCGCATGAAGGCGACACGACGGGCAAGGCCGACTTCGAGAGGGAGGACGTTGAGGAGCTTGCGGCCGGGAACGGGGAAGTGGGAGGTCGTGTAGGACACGATGCCCGGCATGGCCGCGTAGAGGGTGTGATCGCGTCCGCGCCGCACGCCCTCGCCGGGATGGATGCGGGTGCCCCGCTGGCGCAGGAGGATCTGGCCGGCCTTGACCTCTTCGCCATCGCCCTTCTTGGGACCCAAGAATTTGGGCCGCGAGGTGCGGCCGTTCTTCGATGCACCGCCGGTCTTCTTCACGGCCCCGCGGCGCCACATATCGACGAGGGACATGCGATGGCCCACAATGACGGTGGTAGTCGATGAAGAGGTGGTCGAGGTGACGCCCACCATGCCGGTGTGTACGAGGCTCCATGTCCGTGCCGTCATCCCCTCGGCCAGCCCCCGACTACTCAAAGGCCTGAGCAGCTGCATCGCCATTTTTTAAATCAAATCTGTGTTTTGATTGTTTTTGTGTTTTCTCTGTACAAAAGGAAAATAAAAAGAAAAAATTTTTCCATTTGGATTGTTGGTATCGGCCTTCTGCGAACGGCACTGATGGAAGAGTTGATGTGGATAACGCCAGAGAAGGCTCTACATGCTCTCTCCTTTGAAAGCTATATCCATGACGGTGTTGGCCACATGTAGCCATCATCGGGGTGGATCGAGAACTGCATGCATTCCCGCTTGCATATCCGTCAATTCATTTCTCGGAGATAAAATGTAGTTCCTTCGCCTCACAACCGGACCGGTTGCCCGCACAAGCAGCAGCAGGAGGCACGACCACCATCCTCCTAGGCCTTGGTCCTCTTTGCCCAAGACAGGAGCCCCCTTGGGTATCACGATGCGCCGAGCCCGACGCCATCCGTCCTCTCAATTCCAGGCAGCCCGGTTATGGTGCGTGGCCACCCATCAACCCTTGCGTTTGATTTAGCCAACACTCCCGCCCCTCTGCACAGGATGGTGCTGGGCATGATGTTCTTGATGGTCCTGGTGTTCGGTAACCTCTTCATGTACTACCGCATCGTCATGGAGCGTGCCCACGTCCCCTCCACAGAGGCCGCTATTCCCCAGGTGCCGCTTTCATTCTTTTTTATTTTCTTTTTTTCTTAAGAAATTGATTTATTTACTAAAATAGAGAAATGATTGGGAAGAATTCTTTACTGATATTCTTGGTATATCCACATCAACGGGTGCAGGTGCAGCCGGCCACAGAAAAAGAAGAAGAAGACGATCGTTCGAGCATCGTGGACAGGACGGAGTTGGAAAGACGTGACAGCTCAGGTCCAATCAAGCTGAGCGATGGGCGTGGGCCTCAACTTCCGGAGGGATATCCCGATCTGTCCAAGTATTGGTTTAGCGCGGATGATCGCCAGCTCTCGGCAGAGACCTTGTCTCGCTACCGAGGTGAGCATTTCCAGAAGAGGGTTGAATCCAGAGAGATTGCGACCAACGTTCTTTGATCTGACCTCTCCATCAATGCAGGTTTTGGCTTGTATTCCATGGCCTCCCATACAGGACCGATAAGAGATCTCAAGGATTTTCTATCACGCTTCGGACTCAGAGTGTACGATTACAACTTCCACGAGGCGCATTGCGGTCGCGTGGGTGACTGCGCCGTCGACCAAGGCCTCAAGGTATTCACGGCCGAGCTGCAATGAAGACCATGTATGTAGTAACCGTCTAACTCCTCGCAGGTCATTGATTGGCGCGATATCTATACTCTTGGTGCCTGCCCTGGTATTACCAAGCGCCGATTCTTCTACGAGTATCGGGAGTTTATACAAGAGAAGGTTGATGCATTTGTGTGCTTCCATCCTGTTGGTACAAATGCTAGATAACATCGGTTTTCACGCACTCATTCTAACGCGTGTCATCTCTCAGCCATTTGTGAAGCGTATATGGCGTTCAACAAGTCCATCATCGTCATGCCTACCACTCGCTTCGAGATCGGGCGAATGTACGCATAGCTTGATTTCCTACCCTCATCATGACTCACATAGTGCCATCGTCAATGTTGGGTGGAATCCATGCAGGACCGAAATGACGTGTATGCAAAATTATATTACAAGCCTGCGACGAATTGCAGCGGACCCTCGAAACATCATAGCAGCAAACAATCTTTATGATCTCCACTACATTCGCTACTTTACAGGTAAACCCATTGCATATTCCTTCGCTTGCGCCTCGTTTAGCTTAGGCTGCTCAATAGGGATACAGAATGTTCAAGTCTTGCCATCTTATTGTGCTTACACCAAGGCCACTTATGCTCCTAGTTCAATGGACCGAATACTGATCGGTCTCGGTCGAGGCGTCACTTTCAGCGAGAGCACCTTCACTCCCATCAAAGGTACTGTTGTGTTGCTTTCTCAGGACGCTCGCACTTAACTCTCCTTCTTTATCAGAGTTATGGAACCGTGGAAAAACCAAGCGCACGTTTAGTTTGACCATGCAAATGAGTTTGGGCCACTATGAGTACCGGGATATCGCGGCTTATACGGCTGTGATGATTATTCCATATCAATGCTCAATTATGTCCGTCTTCGAGTACTACCGAATGGGGATACCACTCATCGTGCCGTCACTTGATCTGCTGTTAAAGTGGCACATGGATTGGCGTTGCGGTACGTACCTGGCTCATGTATATCGCTCTTTACTGAAACATAGCCGTCTATTACATCAGTACGCGAGCGCACGTGGGATGGCGCTCTGAGACATCAATTCCGTGGGGAATCAGAGTATCCTCGTCACCCTGATGCAGAGGTAATGTATACTGTTCTTTTATTTCCGTCGCTTCCTTTCTGACACCATTGCAAACGGAAAGGACTTAAGGGGATGGGATCCAAACAACGAGCTTAACGAGACCGTAGTTCGTCTGTGGCTGTCGTTTTCGGACTGGTATCACTGGCCACACGTGATTCTTTTCGATTCGTGGCAAGATCTTGCGAATAAGTTAGATGAGGTCGATTTCAAGGTTAGATTTGACTGTTATGAGAGCTCCCTTGTATTTGCTGCAAACTCATTCTGGAACATTCAAGGATGTGAGTGCGAAAATGATGGATTACAATGATCAGCTACGAAGGCAGCTCGAAAACACGTGGATGGAGGCATTTGATCGAATGTGGGGCAACATAGGAGGTATGTTTCCAGACCCTTATGTGGATTTTTTGGCTCATATCTCCATCTCAGGTGCTGGAGGACGAAAGGTATCTCAAAACTACGATACCGCCATGAGACAGCTGTATGGCATCCCACCTCCTACCGATCCATGTGAGGAGTGCGAATTGCGACCAGAGTTGGATCACGAGCAAGATACTATTCGCCGCGCCTGGGACAAGGAGCGGCTCCAGCACGAGCGATGATGCTTTGTGGAACTTCCTGCGACGCCGTCGTTTATGGAGGGAGACATTGGTGGCTCTCTGGCAGTAACAAGACCGTCGAAGAAAGAAGAGAATAAGAAATTTAAATTATTTGAGGAATTCCAATTTTTGTCGACTTTGTCGGACATCTCTCTTCCCTCCATCTCTTTCCTCCCCTCTTTGCGCCCCTCAGTCCGCATCAGCAGGCATTATTAGCTAGGCATTTTTTTCCACACAAAACCCGATGCGCCGTTCCCTGTCCTCGTTCAGTGCCGCCGGTGGGAGGTCGGCCCTTCTCGCCGGTGGGAGGTCTTCCACGTCCTCCCTGCTCCTCGTCGGCAGATCATCCGCCCTCGGACGATCACATGCTGCCGCCCTCGCCACGGCAGTCGAGCCCAAGAAGGTACGCGCACTCCCTATTTGATGAATTCATCTATTTTATTTCGGAAAATCAATCGCTCACATTCAGTTGATTACGTGTCTATTACGGCAAGCAAAAATTTCATCTTTTTTTTAAAGAGATAAATAGAAGTGCTTCAATTAGAATGTTTTTTCTCCATTTAAATTGTAATGTGAAACGCACGCACTCATGTCCTTTGTGCTCAGATGACTGTGCGTGAGGCTCTACGCGAGGCTCTTGATGAGGAAATGGAGCGCGACTCGCGCGTAGTGCTTCTCGGAGAGGAAGTCGGTCAGTACAATGGCGCCTACAAGGTACGCCTTCCCTGCTCAGTTTTTATTTTTATTTTTATTTGTGTGTTGATGGAGTTATTTATTTTATTTTATTTATTTTTATATTTTGGTGGCTCCTGCTTAACTTCCCTCCCGCGCGTATCGATTGTAGGTGTCGAAGGGTCTGATGGAGAAGTTTGGCCGAGAGCGCGTGGTGGACACTCCCATCACGGAGGCCGGTTTCGCTGGTATCGGCGTGGGCGCGGCCATGTCCGGGCTCGTGCCGGTGGTGGAGTTCATGACCTTCAACTTCTCGATGCAGGCCATCGATCACGTCGTCAACTCGGCTGCCAAGCTTAGGTACATGTCGGGCGGCATGTACACCGTGCCCGTCGTCTTCCGTGGCCCCAACGGTCCCCCGCGGTCCGTCGGTGCGCAGCACTCGCAGTGCTTCGGTGCCTGGTACTCCTCGGTGCCTGGCCTCAAGGTCGTCGCTCCCTGGAACTGCAATGACGCCAAGGGTCTGCTTAAGGTACTGCCCTCCCGCGTCAAATGATTGTACAGTTCTTTAGATTGACCTTTCATCCCAAACAACGCATCAGGCCGCCATCAGGGATCCCAACCCTGTGGTCGTACTTGAGAGCGAGATTGGATACAACGAGACTTACGAGCTTAGCCCTGAGGCACAGAGCAAGGACTTTGTTCTGCCTATCGGCAAGGCCAACGTTGAGAAGGAGGGCACTGATGTCACCCTTTTCGCCTTCTCCCGCATTGTTGGCGTCGCTCTCGAGGCGGCCCAAAAGGCGGCCGAGAAGGGCATCAGCGTGGAGGTGGTCAATCTCCGCAGCTTGCGCCCTCTCGATGTCGAGACTATTGTTTCCTCCATCATGAAGACCAGCCGCTTCATCACTGTTGAGGAGGGCTGGCCCCAGTGCGGTATTGGCTCCGAGATCATCGCTCTTGCCAACGAGCGTACGTCTTCCATGACCATGGGTGACTTGTTTACACATCGGGCTAAGGCGTGGCTGTTACCTCTTTTGATTGCAGACTGCTTCGACTACCTGGACGCTCCTCCGGAGAGGATCACTGGCGCGGACGTGCCCATGCCATACACCTGGCCGCTCGAGGACGAGGCCATGGTGCAGACACACAAC
>CDEZ01022479.1:0-33627 GCA_000826365.1 Acanthamoeba royreba | reverse complement strand
GTGCTGGGGGAGACCAAGCTGGCCGAGAAGATGGCCGTGGCCAAGGGTGCCACCGCTGCTCCCGCCAAGAAGGCTGAGGCTGCTCCCGCCAAGAAGGTCGAGACCACCCCTGCCGCTGATGGTGACGACGAGGAGGCCCCCAAGCCCAAGGTCAAGAGCAAGCTCGACCTCCTTCCTCCTAGCAAGCTCGACCTCGATGAGTGGAAGAGGACGTACTCCAACAACAATATCCTGCAGGTTGCGATGCCCTGGTTCTGGGAGCACTACGATGCCGAGGGCTGGTCCCTGTGGATCTCTGACTACAAGTACAACAACGAGCTCACGAAGCTTTTCATGACCAGCAACTTGGTCGGCGGCTTCCTGCAGCGCATGGATAAGCTCCGCAAGTACGGCTTCGGCTCGCTCCTCATCTTCGGCGAGGAGCCCAGCCTGCAGATTGGCGGCCTCTGGCTTTTCCGCGGCACTGAGTTGCCTGAGGAGCTCTGGGAGAACCCTGACGCCGAGCACCACACCTGGACCAAGGTCGATATCAACGATCCTGCCCAGCGCAAGCTTGTGGAGACCTACTGGTCGTGGGAAGGCGACTTCGGTGACAAGAAGTTCCATGACAATGGCAAGATCTTCAAGTAAACTGCGGTGAGCTTGCATCCGCTAAGGTGGTGCCTGTTGTCGGCCCCTTGCGCTGCCCGCCACCGTTTATTCTCTTCCACTTGATATGGCCTGCTTCGGCGCTTCGCCACTTTAGTTGCTGTTGTTGTGGTGTGATCGTCATCACGATCAGAAAATGTAGGTGAACCCATAGAACAGCCTGCGCAGGAGGTCAGTCGGCTCCTGCTCACTTTTGGTGTTGTGTGTGGAGGAGGGAGCACGCACGTCCAGAACAGCACATAGGACTGCGCACCACACCCGAGCGCGTTAGGTTGGACTTGCGCAACAACGGAAGCGGGGGAGGAGAGGCAAGGCGTACGAGGAGGCCCTGCCCGATGGCTTCCGTCCAGGGCACGGAGGGAGAGGCAAAGTACGTGGCGGTGGCGAAGCGCGTTCGCTGGAGTACCAACAGCGACACCAGTACCGACGCCCCAGCGTAGAAGAGAAAGCCACCCACCCCGGTCACGCCGAGTATCCCCGCCGCGCTGCCGGCCACGCTGGCCACAATGATACGACTGCATACGACGGCAATGGCATTGTGGTGGTGAGTTGTGAAAAAGAAGGGGCGCCGGGGGTGGCACGCACCAGAAGAAGAGTGCCCGATTATTGTGGGCGATGGCTTCCGCGCTGTGCAGTTCTCCCACTTTGTTGTTGTTGTTGCCACTACTGCTGAGCGAGGAAGAAGAGCCCGCGGCTGCGCCACCAGAGGTGCGGGTGCTGGTGCGCTCCGCCATCTATCTATCTATCTATTCTTTTTGTGTTCTTCTTTTCTGTTCCCTTTTCTTTTTATTTTTCAGGAACGATCGATTCTGCTGCTCAAGAGGGAACGGTGGAGGGCGAGGAGGAAGCCAAGTCGTGGGTGCTGAGCTTTTGTTTGCGGATGTCGGCTGCAGGAAATCGTACGGAAAAGTAGAACTTCTGTGTGTGGGATGACAGAATCTCAAATGTCTGCGGATCCACACGTACTGGAAAGCGCTGTAACGAATGCGAACCCCTTAGTGTTAGCTTGTCATGTCCGTGAGGAAGGGAGGACCCAAGTACCTCGACCTTCGTATCGAAAGACACGTTGTAGCCACGTTCGGAAAGGATGTCAATAGCCATGTTGACGGCACGTTGATCTTCAAAGATGGAGTTTTCAGATCTTATAAGCACCGATCCCGACATGCCATGGTACTCGATGTTGGGCATAAATTCCTTTAATATAATGTCGATCACCTGCGGCCGTTGGGTGTGAGACAATTGAACACTTGGCTGGGCCGCGAAAAATGGAGCTTACCTTATGGAAGAGAGCGGATTCGTAAGTTTGATAGTCATCCAAGCGCTTCACTAAGTTTTGACGTGCGTGCACGGTGACTTTTGAGGCTAGCAAGATGCTGATAGGTACACGGTGAAACAAAAAGCTATTAAATAGCAACACTGGCAGAGAGAAGATCCAAAACATACGGTTCTATGGCATTGAATGTCTCTTCATCCAACTCAAGAGAGCTTTGATATTCGAATTGCTTCAAAATCCTGGCGCGCACCTGAAGTGAACGCAAGTGAGCCCTAGGCGTACCAAATTTACAACAAGTGAACGTGATGGGATTGCCTGCTCGATCGAATCCTGGGCATT
This sequence comes from Acanthamoeba royreba, assembly GCA_000826365.1. NCBI lineage: Eukaryota > Discosea > Longamoebia > Acanthamoebidae > Acanthamoeba > Acanthamoeba royreba. The sequence goes on along the minus strand of CDEZ01022479.1, from coordinate 31,367 downwards.
AATGAGATGAAACGGAAAACGCTGCTGAAGAGATGTGAGGGTTGCAAAATGTTGCTTGAAAATTGTGTAGCGCTTCGCGGCGGCAGCTTCGCTCATGTCGGTAGGTCGTTCGGGAACGATTTTGCCTATACCTGTGCGGAGTACTCTTTCATTGTGAGCTGCTGCACGCAAACCACGAGCTAGCTGACGTTCAATGGAAGTGCGCTCCTCGACGAATAGGACCGCCATGCGGAATACTGGTCGCGGATAAAGTTGCGGATTCTGTCGCTTCAAGGTGAGCATGCGGTCGTAAAGCATCGACACGTGATCGACTTGGATCTCTGTTCTCGGAAAACCATCCACCAGAGCGCCTATGCGATACTGATCCTGAAGCAGTGTCTCTAGTAACGTTTCCGTAACCTGCGCATCGCTGATCATTCCACCTTCGATAGCGAAGAATGATAAAATGTTTCAGCTGACGCACACAAGAAGAGCGCAGTTCTGACAAGGCACCTTCTGCTTTTACCAACCGAAATTCGGGAGAGTCGAGCAGATCCGACAGAACTACGGGCGACGCCGTGATCCCCCTGCCTTTAGTGATGAGCCCACGTGAAGCTCAGCAGTGTTGTAAAAAACAAGTGGTGTGAAATCGGTCACCTGGCCTCTAAAATGAAATCTGAATTGGTGCCCTTGCCACTGCCTGGTGCTCCCATTAACCAGATTATCTCTGCCGTGATCGTCCGTCAGCACCTGCCCGGTGACCGAGCGAACATGAAAAGTAGAGTGCCTTTGGGGAAGATCATGCGCTCTTCGGTATACTTGGCCTTGATTTTGTCCCACACGCTATCGAACATGATCTGCGAGTCTTTGATCTCCCCATCTTCAGCCTTGTTCTTGCGCTCTTTCAGGCTTGTGGCCCCCGCGACTGCCGCACCGGAGATCTCCGACGCTGCGTCCATGCGTGCCAGTTCGTGTTGGCATTTCAGGGTACAGGTACAGGTACAGGTAATAAAGCGAACAAGCATTACCTGGCGGAACTGCAGAGAGCGCATCACGAACGGTTTTGGCCTCGGGAGCGGCTGTGGAGGTCGAGTAGCTACGCACAGGACGAGTGCTCGCAAGGGAAGACCCTTGGCCAAGCCGCCAGCTTTCGTATTGTTGTCCCCCAACTTGTGGTGGCTTGCGGCCTGCCGAGAGCAGTTGTGTAAGGGACGACCTTTCTCAGCGTCATGACTTGAGTCCAGCATTCATTACAAAATAAATATAATAAATAAATGAATACTTTTGTTGGTTTGTTGTGCACCATTGGTTGGCAGGCGAGGGGGACAACAACAGCTGCTGAGGCGGGGGCCTGTGCTGGGGACCACTCCTCCCAGGCCACGAGCGACGACCCGGCGCATGGCGGGCGTGTAGGTGGCTCTTGTCTCAAATAATTAATAATTGGGATTTCTTCCTCCTATTTTCCTTTTGCTAAAATAAGAACTTGATAATAAGCAATAATAAAAATAAGCAGCAATAAATAATATAATAATAATAATAATAATAATAATAATAATAATAATAATAATAATAATAATAATAATAATAATTAATCCACGAAAGGGAGCTGGTTTGGACGTTTGTGTTTATGTTGCAGCCTGGGGGACAAGAAGAGGAGGAACAAGGGAAGAGGGGACAGCTTAACGGTACGACTTCTGGTAGCGAGCGCGGGCAGCGGGACCGCCGAACTTCTTGGGCTCGCAACGCCTGGGGTCGGCCACGAGCAAGCTCCTGTCGTATCCGAGGAGGACGTCCTTAATCTCCTTCTTGGAGGCCTCATCCACGTCTGCAAAGGGTGAGAAAAAAAAGTAAGCCTGCCGGCAAGAGCATAAAATAACAGAAAAAATAAAACCAGCACTCAGGCAAGAGTTTTCATATATACGTGTGGATAATATGATCTCAAACTTTTTTGAGCATCACTGTGTTCGATCGGAGGGAAAGAGCAAGACGGGGACACACACGCATAGACAAAGGTGAAGAGGCGTACACTTCTGGTACCAGGCCACGATGGCCTTGGCGAGAGCCTGACGAATAGCGTAGACCTGAGAGACGTGACCGCCACCCTTTACCCTAATTCTGATGTCCACACCCGAGAACTTGTCCGTTCCGAGAAGGAGGATGGGCTCGAACACCTTGTACCTGAGAACTTCAGGCTCAACGAGCTCGATGGGGGACCCATTGATCTTGATCAGGCCGCGGCCGCTCTTTACGAAGGCAACGGCGACGGCAGTTTTCTGCAGGGCACAACAACAAATGTCAGCCTCCAGGACGCACGTTCCGCTCCATCACCACCCCTCCCCAACACATGCCTTTCTACCGAAAGTCTGCACGCTCTTCTTGGGCGTCGTGGCAGCGGCTACGGAGGCCATGGCGATGGGACGAAGAGGATGGAGGAGGAGGAGAGAAAAAGAAAGAGAGAGGATGAATCCCTGCCCGGTAATATCTCCGCGTCACAGCCTCCCTCCCGGATATTTCCCCCCGTGCCATATATATTGGAAAACAGCGAGAAAAAAAAGAGAAAATATCACGAAAAGGTGCTAGCCGTCACCTCGAGGCTTACGCGAAGGGCAGAAGAAGAAGAAGGGCCTCATCCTCCACCACACCGTCGTGCGTGCACGCGGAGGACAGGACGACGCATCATGGCCGCGTTGCAGGAGGCGTTGGAGAGGAAGGCGAAACAACTGCAGGGGTTTGGGGCGGGGGATAACCTCCAAGGCAAGCAGCGCCGCCCGAGTGGGCAGGCCCCCTCCGCCGCGAGCAGCTGGCTGCAGCGATTGGAGGTCCTTTGGGACCTCCCTGACCTCCTCGCGCGCCACGACAAGAAGACCCTCACCGAAGGGCCCACCGCTGCTCTCCTGGCCAAGCTGACCGACCTCCTCCTGCCCTCCTCCTCCGCCGGCAGCGGGGGAGGGGCAGGCGAACGACGGTTGGTGGGGGCCTGTTTGGCGGCCCTCCACGCCCACGTGCCTACGCGCCAGCTGCTCTCCCTGCTCGACTCCCTCCACTCGGTGCTCGCCTCCAAGGCCCACTCCCTCCACGCCAAGCTGTACTCCTCCTCCTCCTCCTCCTCCTCCTCCTCATTGATGATCACCCTCGTTGAGATGAATGATTGGTTTTCTCACTCACGTGGCGGCACGTCGCGAACGCGTTCTGTTTCGCCTGCAGCACGGCACTGCAGGGGCTACGGGAGGTGTACGCACGGCGAGGGGATGATCTAGACGCCTTGCTGGCGACGAGTGTGCAGATCGTGCTTAAGCTGTTCAAGTCCAGTGACAATAACCTGGTACAAGAGGCTGTGCTGGCTCTGGCTAGCATCGTTCAGGCGACTGGGACGAGATCCATATATGAGCATGAACCTATATGGAAAGCTCTCGCTGCCCTTTCATCGGTGCGCAATTCCATCCGATCGCTCACACCTCTCCAGCGCCTATGGTTCGAGCCTTAGAGAGGCCGCAGCATCACGCGCAATTGCAACGTTGTTTGCTTGATGATTAACAGGGCGGCAAATGCAGGACAAACACACGGGTACGCAAATTGCAGCCACACGCTGTGCGGAAGTGCTTGCCCGAGTCAGCTGTCCCACCGGCGTCGAATTCGAGAAACTGGTATCTCGGCTGATGAAGGTATGTTCTGGCCTGCGAACTTTGTGCATACAATGACGATGATCCAAACCATCCTCTTCCTATTGCCCCTAATGGTGGTCTCTGCATAGCACATGAGCGGACCTCATGAAAAAGCGCGTAAAGTGGCTGGCCGCACGCTAGGAGTGCTACTTCACCTAGCAGTGCAGCGACAACAGCACAAGGGAGGCAGTGAATCGGCTTCGAAGAAGGCTACAACCAGCAAAGAGATTGTGTGGACACTTCAGAGTGCCTCAGCTTATCTCGCTTTTCTCTTTAACAAGAGTACCCTGCTCTCTTTCTAGGGATCGATCTTTTTTGCTGTAGGTGCTACAAACAACCTTACAATTGATGACATGCACACAGGCGGCATGAAGAGAGAGCCGCGGGGTGCATTGGCCGAAGCCTTTGTTTCCTACCTCAAATCTATTCCCGCGGATACTCTAGAAAGTGCAGATAATCTCGGGCAGATACTGGCCTCAGTTCTCTCCCTGATCGCTGCCACTAAGTCCCATTCTCCTTTAGATACTCTCCAGGTACCATTCCTTGCCATCAACAAGTTGCGCCCAACCGCACGCACACTGATCTCATCAATTCAGGCACTTGCCAATACAAAAATGGGGGTAGCGCCATCTGTTGACCCTGCTCTTGACTCTTTGCAGGTTGCCCCACTTTGCTACCAATTATTCTTTGTGATTGTAATTGGATACGAACACTTGATTTGTTGCACTTAGGCAAGAGAGTGCGTTAGATATATTGTGCGCGAAGGCCTTGCGCAAAGATCAAGCGAATCAGGCCAGCAGTTGCTCCTTCGCCTGCTGATCGGATCCTTTCCGTCGCCTCCTTCTTCCAATGTCCCTTTGACTCTCACTCTTCTTCAAGAAATTGGGTTCGTTACTCTCCATGCTACTAGTGTGAAGCCTGTTCGTTTCTTACGTAGTGCATCAGCTATGTTGTGCTTTTGCTAGGGGAAGGGGCTGCTCCTCAAGCAAATCTACTTGCCGATACTGTGCCTCCGCTTCTCGCCTCTGCATCCGATTTACAGGTAAATTGCGGTCTTCCTCTCTAATCGCATCTTTGCTGAAGCTGTGCAACGATATTGCTCAGATCGTATGGGGTGCTGCCATGTGCCTCCGTGCCCTGGGAACCGCCATGCCATGGCAGCTAGCTTCGCTGCTCAACCAGTGTTTTAATCATCTTACGGCTGCTCATGCTGAAGTAACGTGCTCCAAGAGCCCACCGGAGGCCTTGAAGGTTACTAATTTCCCTCCTCATTCAATGGTTCATTCACACGAGGGCAAACGCTAGATGGAGGATTGATTGGATCGCAGCATTTAGGATTACTGGAAGGGCATGGTTACTGCGTAGCTGCCGTGGTGGCCGGAGTTAAATCAGCACCGCTTGGGATTCCTCCTGCTCTCCTTACGTTCGCTTATCAGACTGCTGTCTCTCTCCTACCAGCGCAGTCTCCTTTATCCCCATCAGAAAAAGGTATGAAGTTTCAAGATTGCGACATTCTCGTTATAGTGCTCCTTGTTCTCATGCTAGCGTTCCTTGCAAAGTGGGGTTGACCAGAGCTGAAGTTGCATGGTCTATGATCGCCTCTATTTTTAGTGTCAAGCCGCGTTTCCTTCGCGATGAGCTCACTGGACTCTTCGCCCTGTGGAAGGCCCATCTTGCGACAACGGTATGTGGTGTGCTTTTCAAAAGGGAATCAGTCAACATGGTTTATAACCCTACTCCTGCCTGTCCGCAGCGCCTCATTGGGCGCGATGAAGTTGCAGTTATCAGTTTTTGCCGATCCAAAAAGCCAGCCCTGGCGGCTCTTCGCTCTCTTTGTGAAAACATGGATCTTGCACTGAGTCCACCTTTTCTTGCCCACATCCTTTCATGGCTACTTCCTCTGCTGTACAACCTCATCTTACATCTTTTCTAATTGCTGCTAAGAATTTTTGGTGCACACGGCTCCAGGGAGGTCGGTACGGCACTGGTTAAGCTTATGGGCCAGGTTTCGCGCGAATGTGGTTTGGCTATCATGACATTCCTCCAGCATCTGCTAGGCACCTACCTTGCAATTCCTTCGTCCGAATATCCCCTTCAGGTACTCTTCGCCAGCCAGTACTTTAACCTGCATGTTGGGTCTCACCATCTGACAGGCTGTAGCTTTACTGCGTATTACGGCGCACATAATCATTGAAGGAGGTTCTAAGGCTTCCCTCGATGACTGCCTTCTGTACGAAGATCGCAATATTGTCTCAGCAGGATCTATATATGACGTACTCTATATACTGCGGTTTTTTTTCGTACAATCCACCCAACTAAGGTCAGTCACCTCGATGGTGCAGGTCGAGGCCTCAGAGACTGGATTAGATGGAATCTTGGACCCTTACTTTTTGTGGGCCACCTCTTCCGTTCATTGCCCCGAACTCGACGTACTACTACTACTACCTTATGTTTCTATGCCATGTCAGTCGACGAATAACATTGAAATTAGTGGGGAGCACGAGGCACCAGGAGTACTGTTAACGTAAGCGTGCAGCTGTTTGCGCACCTTTTTGCCGAACAGTCCGAGAAAAACAGACAACAACTGTTGGATCACTTAACACATGCCCTTAAAGTACTTCCCTTCCACCGCCGCGTGAAGCATTCGATACAAAGCTATTAACAAGATAACACGACAGGAAAAATGCCTCAATACCGAGCAACCGCTTTCAGCAGGATCTATAAATGTAGCGCGAAATGTTATGTGTTCCCTACTGCATGTTTTAAAGCATTTGAACGTCCGAGGGATCACGTTTTCACTTGGCAGCCAAAAGCTTCTGTCCTCTGCCCATCTCCTCATTCTCGGTAAGGCCAGCCTTATCCCGGGTGATATTTCCAACCCTAATCCACGCGTGCACAGGTTGCCAAGGCTATGGCGATCTCACAGTGCGGGTCCTCCTAGGGGAATGCATGGGGATTCTGGGAAAAATCGAAGGCACAGATTTTACAGACACTATCATGCCTCTCTTTTCTGCGCCCCGTGTAAGTTCTCTTGCCCTTTCGCTTAACCTGTGGCGCTAACTTCACCCTTTTTCGCATGGACATGCATACCATAGATCAAAACCATAACCGACGTGGCGTCACGTGCTTCCACAGCTTCCATCATCGGTTCTATGCACAGGTTGAACTCTGCTCGAGTATATATGATTGCCTGTGTGGTAATGAGCTAAGCTCTATGTAATTGGTTTCAACTAATTAGGAGCATGGGGATGAAGGCGGGAGCTTATGTTAGCGAAAGTATGGATACCCTGAGCCTACTCATACGGGATGGAGCAGCGGAGGTGTATCTTCCTGCCCTTCATGCCCTCACTCTTCTTATTGACTCGGCTGGCCTCCAATTCGCGAACTCGGGATACGGCAAGAACACCTTAATTCTACTTCTCTCCCGCATGATGGTCATGGTATTCTTTTCTTTTTCACGTTCGGCTTGCCTTTGTTCCCTCACTTTTTATGTACCAGAGCCAAGAGGGAAGCACTGAGGAGGCAACTTATCGATTCGTGGGAAGGGCTATGAATGCTCTGGTGGCTGTTCTCGGACCAGAGCTCCGCGTTACTCATCTTCTTCCGGTCTACGTACAGAGCCTAGCTTCGGAGCTGCGTGTTCATCTCGACGTACGTCGGTGGCACTTCATCGAATATTGTAGCACTGGTATTAACAGTGATTGTACACGAAAGGACGTGGTAGGCGTGGAATGGTTGCGGTTCGTGGGCCAAGCCGTTCTTTTCCTCGGCGACATGTTTGATGTAAAGGATGCTCTATCGGATGTCTTGCGTTCTCTTCGTAGTCAGCACCTTCCCGTAAGGCTCGCTGCCTACCAATGCCTTCGACAGTACGCACGCGTATCCCTAAAGGAAGGAATTAACAAAAACACACATCACATTAACCTTGTGTCGTCCCAACTCAGATGTGTTCAGGCAGAGCCGCGTGTAATGTATACAATGCCGGAGATGAGCGCTGGACTATGGATAGCTTATGACTTAGAGTGTCATTCTCACGGTCAAGAGGCAGCTGCGGCTCTTCTTCGCCTCATATCTGAGACCTATGGTGCTCTTGATGCAGCCTCTTGGGTATCGGCCTGTAAGCAGCTCGCCACTTTGACTTCGCGCTCAATTCACAAGGTGCCTTTCTTTTTCTTCCTACGCACTCTATTTGGTCATGTTACGGAGCTGTATTATGCTGATTGTGGCTTTTCCCCGTTGTGTGAGAATAGGCGGTGGATGCCTCACCACAGCTGTTCGCGGCCGACGCTGGCGAGGAAGGCAGTGGCGAAAGTGGAGACGGAGCAGTACGAGGCGAGGACGGACAAGGAGACGGTACGCGCTCGGTTGTTAGCGTACTACGAGCTAAAGGCATAGTACCTCGTTGGCGGACTCGCGTACTTGCTGTCGATTGTCTTCGCGATGTCCTCCGCGTGCTTTTATCCGGTTATGGGTCAGCAAGCGTTCCGGAACCTCTTACTTCCGCAGAAAGCCACTCTAAGGACGATATCCTTTCCAAGCAAAAGGCACGTCCTGTCGCGCTAGAATGGCTCGCTGACCTCGTCACAGTCGGATTTACTGCCGCCACTTCATCTGTTCACGCTCTGCAACCACTGGGTCTTCGCCTTCTCCAAGATATTATCCTTGTACCGTTCAGTTCCACTCCTTCTCTATCACGCAAAGCTGTAAGTCCTCATTTCCCAACCATACCCAGGGGTTTGGCGAGGTGGAAGACTCGGAAGCAGCAGGACAGCGGGTATTGGAGCAGTATCAGTCCCAGATAGCCGCTGCACTGCGACCGGCTTTTGAACGAGAAACAGCTCACCCCGAAGCCACAGAAGTGGCTGCTGACACTATCGTTAGCTTCTTTAGGTTCAACGTATCTTCAGATCCAGTCATATTCCGTCGCCTTGTCTCTCTCTTGACTGCAATTCTTCCCGACGTAGCCCGTACAACACGCCTCTTTTTCTTGGATAGAATGAGTTAACTGAGTACGGTGTGACATCTTCAGAAATTCATTATTCGAGCTTCAGCGATGAAGCTGCTACGCGCGTTCGAGTGTGCATAATTGCAGCGCTAGCCCATCTTTATGGCCTCACTCTTTCCGCCTCTTTACCTGATTCAGCTTCCTCGGTAATATCCATACTACCTGCCAATGCCGCCACGCTTGCCAAACTTCTCCGTCCGGTAATAGTGTTTCCCATCTCCGTTGTGCCTTTCCCTAGTCTTGTTTGTGCTCTGAGTCTAACATGTTAACTGCCAGTGTTATGAGGATATGAAGAATCACTGGGTGGCTGTTGTTCGGGATTTTGCTGTTGGCAGTACCTGTACAGAAGAGGGACAAAGGATCCACGCACAGAAAGCTCACTGTACTTGACATTTGCTTTTGATAATGCTTCACGGGCGAAATGAGACTTATGACCATGTCTGATTTGTTTAGTGTGCCTGTACGATTTGTCTCTAGTTCCTCTGCCTCATGGCGTGCTTGTACTCTATAGGAAGGCCGTGCCACCTTGTCTTCATGCCTTAGCTTCTTTCCTCTCGATTCCATCGGCCACTTCCGGAACGCTCTCGCAGGATGAGGCCCATATTATTCTTGTACTTCTCTCCAATAGCGAAAGTTGTTACAATCATAATTTGACACCGCCTTGCCTACTGCAGGGGTTATGTGTCCGGTACTGCTTGGAGCCAGGAGCACTACCGGAGGAGCTTAGGGATTGTCTTCTTGCTGCTGAGACTCTGTTATCCTCTTCTCTTTTCTCCTCTAATTCGTTGCTATCCTTGGTACTACCTCCATTCTTTTGGCTTGTGCCGCCATAGCCGCCACCATAGCCCGAGGGCAGCCCTGACCATTATGTGATCAGGAGCGTTTGAGAGAGCTAGTTAGAGAAGGGACAGCCATAGCTGATCGATATAAAGCCGTTTCTCCCATCGCCTATGCCCTATCTCGGCTCGCTCACCGCCTTGCTTTCCTACTCGCTAGTTTGCCCGACTCTGTATCTCTTCCCATCGAGCCAAGATCAAGTGTGTCTCATCCCTGATTGCAACTCACCTCTGCTCGTTCGATTCACAGGGACAGAGACCGAATGAAAATGGAAATGAGCGGATTTCAACTGCTGAGGAGCTTACTTACTTTGCTTTACGGCCTCTTGCTCCGTTAACTTTGGGGCTAGGGCCTACCACGGTTCCTCGACTACTATCACCACCGATAAATGTGATCAGTAACGTGCTGATTACTCCATTTGTCTTCAGGTCGGAACCTGGTGGCCATCTACATCCATGGACGTCGTGGTTGAGGCTCTGTCAACACTTCCAACTCTCACCCACATATTCTCTCGCTGCGCACCTGCTTCTCTGTTCGTTTCCAATGTTTCTGCATTTCTCCTGCTTAGCATTCGCGTTCTTGCATCGACTATCCCAACCCATTCTGCATCACGTGCGTCTTTCTCCGATTTTTGCTTTACCCTGCTAACTAAATTCCTCTTTGTAGGTGTGAGGGATACAGCGCTTTGCACTATGCGCGACATCTTATCTGGGCTAGACTCAGCTCACAGACGACTTATGATTGATGCTACCCTCCAGCAAGCTCTCGCGATAATGGCCGTGGTATTTAATACCTTCATTGTATCAAGAGCAGGAGGACGTTGAAGCTAACGTGTACACGGTGGTACATAGGACGGACAAACCGAAGGTGGTTTATTAGCGGGCGTAGGGATCTTGCTCGCAGAATTCCATCGACCGTCGTCATCATCATCGCCTGATAGGGAGGCCCTGGCGATCGATCACAAGGGCGCTATCTCTTTTTCTCTTCACGAGAAAATGGCGCTGCACCTTGCGCGAACTCTTTCATCACCATATGCTCCTTTAGCCGTGCTCGATGCTGTGCTGAACCTGCTGCAATCTCTCCTTGCGCTTACCACTAGCTCCTCTCGGGTAAGGTTTTCCTGTTTCCTAGCCAGTCTTTTCTTGGAGCTTACTTTCTCGCCTCCTTTTGGCTTGTTGAACGAACAGATGTCACAAGAGGAGGGAGCACAGCTCTTGATCTACTACGTGCGAGTAGCTGCGCCGCACATAGGTCTTCTCTTGCACTCAAGACTGCGAGCATCCGCTGTTGCTCAAGAGGATGCTGACGATTCCGTGACGTTGCTGTGCTTGAAGGCTTCTCGACTTTTACTCCATCTTCACGGTCTCATTCCGTCCGATCAGAGTACGTGCAGTTCAGACTTGCCCCGGTCGTCATCGTTCGTTATCTCACCCACTTGCCCACATGCTTGGCGGTGATGAGCAGAGGAAGGCGTGTTGGGACTCGTGGTGGCGGGCCTTGTGGGCCAGCTGCGGGAGGAGGAGACCTGTACGGCAGGAGCTGCGCGCGCCGTGTTGGACCTGCTGACGCAGGCCGGCGGTGTGGATCCTGTGTCTTTCAAGCAGACCGTGGCGAACCTGCCCGCACCTCAAGCCCACCTTTTGCTCACCTCAGTCCGCTCCGCTTCGCAGTCGGCCCTCCCATCCTCCCATCCCCCTTCTTCCGCGGGACGCGCCAAAGCGCCACGCCTCGACTTCTCCCGCTACTACTGATCTCCGACGCGCCTAGCCTCTAGCCTCTAGCCTAGCCTCTAGCCTAGCCTAGCCTAGCCTCCTTCCCCTCCCTCCCTCCTTTGCCCCTCGCGTTGTCTGTTGCTTCCTCCTTCCACCTCCTCCTCTTTCTCTCTCCTCAAGTAAAAAAGTACCGGCCGCTCATCTCCCCTTCTCTCCTTCTTGTGTCCCCGGCACCTGGGCTAAACCCACCACCCACCACCACCCACCACCCACCACTCACCACTACCACCACCACCACCTCGCCCCAAAAGAGAAGAAAGAGAAGACGAAGAAGAACGAAAAAGAGGCCGACCCACCACCACCACCACCCACCACACCACGAAAAAGAGCCCAACCGCGGCTGCCCATGGAAGAACAACCCCAGCAGCAGCAGCACGCTGACGGCGCGAACCAACCTCGCCTGCGCAGTGCAAGCATTTCAGGTGAGGCCTCCCTCTTCCCCTCGTGACTGCTTCTTCCTGTCCTGACGAAGCGGTGCCTGTCCTTCTTCCTCTTCTTCTTCTTCTTCTTCTTCTTGTTCTTCTTCTCCTCCTCCTTGTTTGTCTTTTCCTGGTGGGGGCACAAACCCCAGCGACGGCTGGCGAGGGGCGCAAGGTACCTCCTCTCTATTCCTTGGGACGCCGCTCCTAGCCCTCACTGCCTGCGTCGGTTCTTGTTGGGTTGGGTTGGGTTGGGTTGGGTTGTGTATGTGGTGCCGATGATGGCGCGCAGGTGTACAACAAAGTGGTACGTGTCCTCTTCTTGAGTACGACTAGCCAACGATCGTTGGCGCCGCGGTAAGGTACGACTGAGACAACTCTGGGATTCACCATGGTGTGGCCTCCTACTGGTCCAGTACGCCAACGGTTCGAGCTATGTCGGAAGCCTCGATGGGAAAGGGAGGCGGCATGGGCGGGGAGCTATGGTGTTCAAGGATGGCACCTACGAAGGCTGGTGGCGGCACGGTAAACAACACGGCTTTGGTAGGTACGTGGAAAGGGCAGTCAGTAGAGTGGATCAAGAGTACTCGTCTAACTTGGGGCTCGATTGGAAGATACTTGTGGAATAGCGGCTCTTGCTACGAAGGTGGTGCCAACACTTGGTCCTCTCTCCGCCCGATAATCTATCTAACTCGTTAGGCATGTTGTACATACAGGGGACTGGGTTGATGGGCACTTTGAGGGACAAGGAACCTACACCTGGCCCAGTGGGGCGTCGGTACCACTCTGTGGTGATAGCTTCCCTTGGGCCAACATGCCTACTAAACGTTTGCCGGACCTCCAGTATACGGGGCAATGGCAAGAGGGGCGCAAGCATGGACATGGTCGATTCGTATGGGTAGGTGCCTTTATCTGATGGTTCTATTCAAGGCCAATATTGACAGCCTCACGCTTCTACGTGTGTGATGGCAGGCAAACGGCACCGTGTACGAGGTGCACTCCGCCAACCACCTTTTGATGGCCTGCTCGGCGAGGCTGACAGTCTGTTTGCAGGGTCAATTCAAAGACGATAAAAAGCACGGGTTTGGGGAATACATATCCGGCTGTGCGTGTCCTCCCTATCTTCACCATAGGACTCTTCTGCATCTGATGGCACTCTATTTTGTCTTGTCTCTGAATCTCTCCCAATTCAGCCGACAATACCAAGTACACGGGCGAATATTTTGAAGACATGATGCACGGGGAAGGTACTGCATGTCGCCATACACTGAAGTGAAAGTTGGCTTCTAACATACTACTTTTGGTCAGGCGTGTATCATTTCCCAGATGGTGGGTATCTAAGCATTCTTGTTAGGTTCTAAGGCTAAAAGTAATAATTGGCTTTTTGCGGTTCAAGGAGCGAAATACTGCGGCGAGTTTGCTCACAACAACTTCGATGGTTTGTTGACCTTGTATCCTCTGTTTTGTTTTCACACGTATATTAACCGTCTTGGGTGGTGGTGGGGAGACAGGAGTGGGAAGTTACACGGCTCCTGATGGTGATACACCTTCCCCTTCTTGCACATGTCCTATCCTGACGTACCGCATGCCAAAAAGGGACAACTTACATGGGAGGCTTTAAGGAAGATCAGAGGCATGGCGTAGGATTACTTAAACCCCCTCATCTTGGCACTTTTAAAGTGCGTTATATTCGAGGTAAAATCGTTGAACATCAAGGTAAGTCAGCATTCTAGCTTGCAAACATCCGATGATTAACTTCTGGCAGATATCATATCTTGGCTGAAGGAAAACGAGTGCGCCAAATATGCAGAGCTCTTCAAAAAAGTGCTTGACTGAGATCGAGTTTTGTGTAATTTTACATATTAACTTTTACAACAAAATCACTAGGAGGAAATAACGTTCGACGTGGCGGTGGAGTTGTCGGAGGAGGACTTGATCCGTCTCGGCATCACCGAATTCGGTAAGCGCAAGAAACTTCTATGTGGTACAATTTTTACCGCATGCATTGCGCGATTCCGCGTGCGGTTGGTTTCTGATTATTGCCCTACCAGCTATCGAACAGTTACCCAATTTTCGGAAAGCGCGCAAGTCTCAACTCACCAGCCTCGTTGAGTCCACGAACGTAACCGTAATGATGATTTACTTTTTTTGACATCATCACGTTTTTTTTCGATTAAGCTTCTTTCAACAGACATACCGAAGTGACGTCGTCAGAAATGAGGGAGAGAACGTGGAATATGATCAAGAAAGCGATGACGACCTCTCGATTCAGGCTGAAGATCATTATGCGGATCCATTTGGGGACGGTCTTGTGCTAGAGACCGAGGAGAAGGCTTCCACTTCAGTGTACAGGTACATTACCGTCATTTTCGTTGGCCCGTTTGTTGACCCAGCAAATAGGAAGTCGAGCGAGTTCTCAGGCGGTGAGCTGGATGAAATTCGCGAGCAGCGCCTTCTAGATAGTTCGCAGGGCATATCCTACCGTCTTATCCACGCTAAGGAACTGCGCATTCAACGACAACCTATTGGCCGCGGAGTCTTCGGTGTTGTCTACTCCGCCGGTAAGAACTGTTCACATGTCACACTCTCCGTCTTTAGTAACTTCTGGCGGAAGAATGGAGAGGGGCTCAGGTGGCAGTTAAGAAGTTGGTGGGAACTCTGGGGGAAAAGGAGTTAGCCGAACTTCATCGAGAAGCCCACCTACTGGAGTAATTTTCCTACCTCTGATGAAAATCTTGGTTGTGATTGAGCAGTGCGCACTATTTCAATCCTAGGAAACTGTGCCATCATCCTCACGTTGTCAACTATCTTGGGCTAGCCAAAATCCCAGAACTGTGCCTTGTTACGCAATATTACCCCAAAGTACTCACCTCCCTCGCTGTCTATCGTAAGTTCTTCTCAAATTGCTTTTCCCTCGATGAACATGGCAGGGCAGTCTTTACGATATTGTTATCAAGCGGCGAGAATCTGTGCCGTGGAAAACGATTATTGGCATGGCGCGTGACGCTGCTTCAGGAATATTGCACCTGCACTGCGAACACGTAATACACAGGGATATAGCCACTCGCAACTGTCTCGTTGACGCCAACTACCGTGTTGTGGTTACCGACTTTGGTCTATCGCGCGTCAAAACTTCAGCTTATTTATTGGTATCTTGCTTGCTCCCCCCCATCTGACGTTCCATTTGGTACCGATCTAAATGATCCTGCTTCTGTATCCATGTCAGACCAATAATAGCTTTGGTACGTTCTTTCTTGTCCAGCGGCGTTGAAACATTTTTATTGAAGAAAATATCCTCTCTCCCTCCTAAAAATCAGGTCCAGTCTCGTGGATGGCTCCAGGCACTTCCCTCTTCTTAATTCTAATCGTTCTGTTCCTTCCACGTCTGTCTAATTGATGGCATTACCAGAGGCGCTCATGGAAAGGAAGTTCTCGGAGAAAAGCGACACTTACAGGTACCGAGCTGAATGCCTAATCGTGTGTATTGCGTGTCTGATCATTGTGAATACTTACGGATCCAGCTTTGGCATACTGCTTTGGGAGCTGGTCGCTCGCAAATCTACGGTATATCCGGACGAAGCTTCCCCGTTCGACATTGCTACTGCAGTAATTGCAGGCAAGCGACCCGCAATCCCAGAATCCTGCCCCAAGGTTTGTTCTTCTGCCGCCGCTGCTATAGCGCACTAAAGGGATGGAAATGTAGGAGCTGCGAGAGCTGATGCAAGCCTGCTGGACCGCAGAGCCTTCGTTACGGCCTGATTTCGTGCAATTGGAGAAGCGTCTTGCCGCCTACTACTACTCTCTGGCTGAGTGAATGGCCAACACGTTCATTCGCGTGGAACGCACAATATCACAAGCAGGCCCACAGAATTAGCGTGAGTACAAAGCATATGGCAAAAATAGTAAACGGGGTGGGCAGGAGGACAGTTGGGGCTCCTTTGTGCCCGACACCAACAGCAAAGCTGCATGCGATGCACACTCCATCAGGACCATGACAGAGAGTAGGTGAGCAGGTGCAATTACCACTCCCCATAAGCCTTAGCTCCATCCTTGGCCACAGCCGAACGACCATCCTTTGTCACGAGCTGTCCCTTGCTGTTCAAGATGACGAGAGATGGGATGGATGATATCTGAAATCGAGACTTCAACGCAGCCACCCTGCAACGTTTGTACCCCTGAGTGAAGAAGCCAAGCCTTCCCCCAAACTGCCCATCACCCCCATACCTGTGATCTCCATAGGGGACGGCAGGCCACGGCATACTGGTTCCCCGCATGTAGGCTTGCATGGCCTCAGCACTGCGGTCCGAGCTAACAAAGATGACCTGGAAGCCTTTGCCTGCCTCGCGCAGTTGGTGGTAGGTGTCCACCAGTAAAGGAGTAAACGCACGGCATGGAGGGCACCTAAAAAGAAACTGAGGGAAGGGGCAAGGGGACTAGTGGGCTTACACGGGTACCAGTGTGCTGAAAAGTATATGCCTACAAACTCCTTGTCTCGCAGGGCAGCATCCACAGTAATAGAGTCGCAATGATCACCATTCAGAAAGACCAAATCTTCTTGTTCCAACACCTCATGCCAAAGCGAACCGTCTGCCATCTTCGAAACTGAAAAACTGTTTGCAATTTGTAAGCGAGAAAAATTCTAAGAAAAACATGACTGCGAAATGATAGTCAATTAGTTCACTCTTCATTAAAACACCCGAAAGGATGCTTCTTTCTCTTATCTTTTAGTGACCTACTAGCGTTTTTTCAGATCAAAGCAATGGTTTTTATTGTATCACATTACTCATCCAAACTGCTCAATCCACAAGTTGTCCATTCCTTCTTGCTCCTCTTCTTCATGGTCACTGCTTTCCTCATCACTGGGTCCAGTCGAACTTTCAAACTCTTGAGGCTTGATGAAGAAAGATTGTTGAAAATTCAAAACTAGTAGATTTGTACCTTGTTGTGATTGCGCTTCTTGAGTGTGTTTGAAATCCCAACCTGCCAGTTCTTCAGAATACTTGCAAAGACGACTTGGTGGTCTCCACACAGCTGTTTGATCTGAGCTATCACAGTTGTGAAAGCATTAGTTTCATGTTCGACATGCATCCACATTGATGTACAAGGGCGTTTTCCAGTGGACCCCCTTTTTTGTGGCTTGTTTGTCTAATATTGTCAATCGCCCAGGGGCCAGCTGATCTGGCCACCGCACATGGCCCTGCAAGCAGTGCATGCACATTGCCCAGGGGCCAGCTGATCTGGTCACCTGGTGTGGCTCACATCACTCGTAAAACGCGTGAAACACGTTTCACTAGTTCGCCACACGTTTCTGAAAAAATGAGAAATTTTTCCCTAAGAAAACTAGATGATGCTTGGTGGAAATCTCGCCTGCCCGATGCCCTCCGGACCTTTCCTTTGGTAGAGATACTCAACAAGGTCTGTGCTTTAGGAAAAACCGGTCGTGGGGGCGGTACGAGTCGTTGTTGGCGAGATCACATCCTCAAAACGCGTTTCACGAGTTTTCACACGTTCAACACGTTTTTCTCATTTCCGCCGCGTGAAACGTGTTTTACGAGTTTAACGCGTTTTACTCGTTTATGACCCATCCTCCAACAAGTCCACAAGGTGGTGTTGGCAAACAACCAGCAACACTTTACAAGACAAATAATGATCTCAAAATGGCTCGAAAGGCTCAGTGTCAGGTACATTTCAATCACATTTCATTGATTTCACTTTCTTGATCTAATTTCTTTGTAATGATAGATCATTGCTCAAGAAGCTGAAAAAGAAATTGCCATCAAGCAAGTATGTGCCTTGACCTGTGTGGGTAATGTATTTATTTACTAACTTTCAACTTATAAGGCTCAAGCAGCAGAGCATTTATCTTGTGCCTTGCAAAAAAAATTGTAAATCTCACTTGACAAGTGGAGGTGCTTTTGGATGCTGTGATGGTTTTGGCTTCAGGATTGCAGGGTACAGGGTAATCTTGAAGATGTCAAGCTCTTCAATCTTCGTGTGCTCAATTCAACTGAACATCATCACTTTCTTCTGGTCCATGGTCTCGATTTGAAGCGTTTGTGGGCAGTTGTGAAAGAAGTCACCAATCATCTACTGAACCTCAAACGATCCAACAGGCTATCAGCATGACAGTTGGGATTGGCTACACTCAAAAATACAGTAATGGAGGCAAAATGGAAGAATTCTGTCTCAAGAAACTGAAGGTACATCAAGAAGCATCACACATGAGCCAATTTAGTTTGCATCTCTTTCATGAATGTTGATGGACAGCCCAAGAGTTGGAGCAATTACTCAGCATGCTTGTGCCTCATGCACTCCTACAGTGATTTGAAGTGGCGTGTTGTCATTGTGTGGAACAGCAAAATTCGTCTTCATGGCACCAGTTGTGACAAAGCAGTGCCTGGGGGATGCTGCAGCAAAGCACATGTGATTGTCAGTCAAGTCAAGATTCGTCATCTTCAACGCAAAGACCTTCAGGAGGAAGATGAGAAAACCAATCCAGGTCATGTGTCTGATTCTGAGGACGATGATGAAGATGACGATAATGAGGAGTACGTTCATGATTTATTTAAAAAATTTTGTATTGTTGATGGATTTGATGAGTTGAACATCTTTCTCTGAGGATGGGTCATAAACGAGTAAAACGCGTTAAACTCGTAAAACGCGTGAAACACGTTTCACGAGTTCGCCACACGTTTCACGCGAAAAAAACGAGAAATTTTTCCCTAAGAAAACTCGATGATGCTTGTTGGAAATCTCGTCTGTCTGATGCCCTCCTGACCTTTCCTTTGGTAGAGATACTCAACAAGGTCTGTGCTTTAGGAAAAGCCGGTCGTGGGGGCGGTACGATTCGTTGTTGGCGAGATCACATCCTCAAAACGCGTTTCACGAGTTTTTCACACGTTCAACACGTTTTTCTCGTTTCCGCCGCGTGAAACGTGTTTGACGCGTTTTACTCGTTTAACGCGTTTTACTCGTTTATGACCCATCCTCTCTGAGCATGGGTTCCTTTTGCGATAAACGCGTGCGGAATTCAATAAACGCGTTTATCGCAAAACAAACGCGATCAACGCGTTTTTCGCAATGTTCATGCAATATAGCATTGCAACCCACGCGTTAAACGAAAAGAGAACCCATGCTCTAACGGACAAGGCCATCACCAACCTCCTTGAGATCGGAGCCGACAAGCTCTTCGTCCGCCGGGAGAAGGCCCTCAGTGTGGTACGCTCCCAAGCTGGACGAACCTTCGTTGGTTGCCTCGAGGCAGTCTCTGACCCTCGGGACCTCATCGAGTACGTGCTGATGAAACACCAACTCGACGAGTCGGCTCTCCATTGTTGCCACAGGGCTACGCTCACTCAGGCAAGGGCCAAGGAGACGGTAGAACACTACCTTCTCTGTGCCATGAAACTACGCAATGAGCTGGAACCACATCCACGTGGCAATCGGACAGCTCAAGGCCGACATCTTTGCTGGCCTGCGCCCTGAATTCACCAAGTTCATCACCACCATCAACGACACCATCTCACAGTATGACCTCGTGGATGAGGGAATGGCAAGGGACAAGGCTGAGGCAAGGGTGATGCTGATTGGCCAGAACTGTCCAAGGAGGAAAAGTCTGCCAAGGGGTGGTGCATCAGCTGTCATGTGCTTGGGCATACGTTAGCACAGTGCAACAGGTGGCTTGCGGAGCCATGATGCAGCAACTGAAAGGAACTCCAGTAACTTCATCTCTGGTGCTCCTCTCTCATCTTCTCCCTCTACCAGTTCCTCTTCACTCAATAGCAAGAAGAAGAAATAGGAAAAGAAGGTGGTGATCCACACTGGCTACTTCACCACTATCTCAGGGATCAACCAATAGAGTCTACATGATGGTGACAGCTTCAAGTTCCTCATCAACACAGGCTCAAACATCAACATCTGCAGTGAGCACTCTCTTTTTAAGGACTTTCATCCCTGCAGCAACCACATGGTCACCATCAGCAGCAACAATGTGCTTCATGCACAAGAGATTGGGACAGTTGAGGCCCTCAACTTCATTGACAAAAATAACATCATTGTCCATCATCCTCTTTGTCCCCAACTTCAGGACAAACATCATCTGTCTACAGTCATCATAGTAGGAAGACCATGCCCATCCACTTAAACAACTGTTGGTGGACTAATGTCATGCACCATGTGGTGGTGGTCTACAATTGTTTGCACCATTCTTTCATTGGTTATGTCTTCTCTCTCAAATTATTTCATGATGATAATCAAGTGCCATCCATCAACCATCTCCATGTCTTTAGCTGTCCAGCACATGTCTACATTCAGTTCAACTATCATTTTAAGCTTGATGACAGGTCCAAGCCAGGTATCTATCTTGATCCAATCAACAATGACTTGCACTTCCATTACATTTACTTTTTTAATACTAATAGAATTCTTAAAATCTGAAATGTTATTCAAGGAAGATAAGATCACTTTGTTGGCCTTCAAGCCAACATATTTGAAGATATCTTTTTTAGATAATGAGTTTAATTCAAGTCAAGACAAGCATGTCTCTTTATTCTTTATTTACCATAACAGGTCTTGTGACTACCAACTGCCAATGAAAAGCAAGAGCAACAATGAGACCTCCTCTGGCCATAATGAAGCCAGTGATAGGGAGGAGGACACCCTCTCTTCATCTTCATCATCTGCCAGTGATGAAGACACTCAATATTGTCTGTTTTGAAAATTCCTCCCAGTTGTTTGTTTTGCGTTTGTTCCATAGAAATCCATAATATTTGAATTTGTGGTAACATCGGGACAGGGTAAATCGCTACAGAACACCAAGAGATCAGAGAGAAAAATTTATTACCGCTTCTTAAAACCATATTTCTTTCGCTCATAAAACAGATCGGTCTTGGAACTGCCAAGATTGACGATTTTCGGGCACCCTTCGCGCTGCATTGACAAATGTAAATTAAAAAAGAACAAACACGAATTCTAGCTAATGTACGCACGTCCTTCTCCAGAATGGTACATTCCTTGCAATAGTAGGCATCCGATATTCCCGGTGCGCCACAAATCACACAGCGACCTTGGTAGGAACCGTAGTTACACTCGTCACAGACGCGCACGAGGGTGCAGGGCCGCACATAGCTGTCACAGATTACGCACTTGCCGTCGCACTTTTCGCACAATCTTCCAATAGCGATCCCCGGCTGTTTACGGCAGAATATGAGGTCTGGGTGATGCTTGGCCATGATGAAGGACTAAGTGGATGGAGATTTCACGTTCGCGCCCTTCTTTCGTCTCCCACTTTTGTTTCGAAGAAGAGAAAAAGAGGAAGAAGAGGAAAAGGAGAACAGAATAAGCTCAGGAAAAGCTCTGCTTTTTCTTTCTTTTTGTTGTTTTGTTTTTCAATACAACTGTGGATGGATGAGTATGGCGTATGGCGTGGACACCAGTGTCTTTTGTGTATGTACAGCGTCACCTGCGCCGCTGTGGTGGGCGGATCAGCCACCACGATCGATGCGACGTTGGGGGGTGGTCAGTCGACCCATATGGAGTAGCTGGTCGTGTTATCCTTGGTCGTGCCGTGAGAAGACAGGAAAGCTTGGAAGGTGGCTTCATCGGTCAGTGGAGTTCTGGTCTCCCCTCCGGAAGGAGCCACGGTGCGGTGAGTGAGGCGTAAAGGCTGGTTGTTGTCGATATCGAGCTTCTTGTAGAGGAAGAGGAGGAAGTTGACGTAGTTGATTCCCTTGGCGGGAACAGTCAGGATCCTCCTCTTGTTGTTACGCCAGCACTTGAAAATCAGCTTGGTGTCCAATGTCACTTCCGCAGCTGCTGTCCTGGCACCACCCGCCGCGACACCAGCAGCAGTGGCTGCCGCCGCGCTGCGTGAGGGCAGTTGGTGCCCAGAAGGGTAGTCTCCAACGCTCCGGCTGCGACTGCGTGGTGACAGGGGCACGCCGGGGCGCTTGGGTGGAGGCGAACCTACAAGCCCGTAACTCGCGGCGGAACCACTGCTCTTGGTGGTCTTGAGCGAGGAGGTCTCCGGGTCTCTCTTCCTCTTGGCTGGGGTATCGGCTTTTTCGCTCAAGCACGAATCGTCCGTCATGATGAATGAGTCGTCATCGGTGTCAGCGCCTGTGACATCGTCGTCGTCCGTCATATCGGTCATGCTTGTGATGACAACGGACGCCCGAGTGGTCACGGTCGAAGACCTCGTTTTCGAGTCGCTGCTGGAGCAGCTGGAGAAGTCACCCGAGTCATTCATCATTGCGTCCTTCCCCTCGAGTTTATGGAGACGGTTGGTTCGCCTTTCGACTCTCTCCCACACCTTGTCGAAGCTTTGTGCCATTCCTGGATCGGCTCCAATCTCCCGCCTTCGGTCATCTAGGGCATCAATGAAGCGATACCAGGCGATCTGCATGTAGTCGCGTTCTTCCTCTCCTTCAGTGCCCATCCTTTCACGGAGTAGCGCACCTATCGGGTCCTCATTCTTCTGGAGATACTCGCACAGACGATTCCGATAGGGTAATAGCTTAACGAACTTGACTTTCTTCGCTTCTTCTTGCTTATTGGAAACCTTGGATGCCTGCAAGAATGGGTGTACACACATGGATAAGAGTCGTCGCCTTTGTCTAACGGACAGGTCAGGTTGGACGTACGAAGATCGAACGGCTCCATTCTCGCACTGATGAAATGCTATCTTTTATACAATCGCTAAGCGTGATCATGGAATCATCTTGCTCATAGGGGTCAATCTGCACAAAAACCATTTAGATGTGTCACTTTTTTTTCTTTGCGGTGTCAGTGGTACCTCGTTCGCGATGTTCTGCAGTATCTTAGCCACCAGTATAAGCTTCCTACGGCCAGCCGAGCCTATGTGCTTCTCTTTGGTAATGCCGTAGAGCTCTGGGCTTACCAAAGCCGGGCAAACGAAGCTAAGAGGCGAGATACGTTAAGATGATGTGCTTCGCTCGTCTGCAGAGAGGAAGGGCTTACCGCAGGAATAGCAGAGAGGAGATGATAAGAAATGGGCTTATGGGCTGTGTATTCTTCTCCTCGTTGGAGATGTGATGAAGAGACAGAAGCAATTCCTTTATCTGTCTGCTCACGTGGCGAGAATGAGGTTCTTGAACAGCTTGATGCACAGCGACAAGGTTAACGTACAACGGTAACCTCGTAGTAATGATATTGCAGACGATCTTGTCAACGTGGGCAACCAGGTTAGTCACGTTCTTGCGCATATCGCCAGGCATGATCTTCCTCGAGTCAATCTTGGAAGCACATAAGATTAGTTACCGCACGTAAGTTCCTTTCATGAGTTTTGGGGCGGTGACACCTCCACTTCGGTTTTGGGCTTCATCAAGGAAGCCACTGCCTTGGCAAGCACGGACTTGAGATACTTGCCGCCCCAGCAGCGCGTATATTCGCTTAGCACAGCTACGTGCACGCTGGTTCCCCTTAGAAAGGTCTCTCCAGGATCTATCGCCTCCGTGAGTCACCCTGGTGCCACTCCCTCCCGAACCACCAAGGCAGGGAGGGAACACGTACAGTAATACAGTCCCCTCCGGATGGCTCCCGTTGTCACGGTTCGGCCTTGGCCACATGCTGCAGCGAGGAAGGCCAAGGCCGTGGCGATGTCCTCCACAGGTGCTTCGGAGAGCCGCAGGTAGTCCAACAAAAGGCACACCAAACGCTGATCGCGACACATGACCTGCAGTTGCGACGAGGTCAGTATTGTTAAGGAGTTGCGGAGGTTTGGTCGCGTACGTTCACCAACTTCCACTCGGCGCCCTTATCTACCATGTTGGGGAGAGGACACTGCGGGAGCAGAGCAGCTAACTTGACTTGGGTGGACAGAGTGCACCTTCTGACTGTGTGTAATCAGCAGTGCAATGGTGAAGTGCAAGCACGAGCATACCACCGACCATACCGTTGTTCTGCTCCCCGACGATGTTGCCCTGGTCACTGCCCCGGACATGAGATTTATCCACTCGGGATACATCTCAGATCCGTTACTCAGTAACCGGGGATGTCTACGCCCAAATTTGACCGGCACAAGCCTCCTCCCCGCACCTTATTAAGCCGCTCCTGCCCGGCCGGCAGAGCTGCTCCTCACGTGAGCGGGGCCCCTGATAGGTTTCTGTGGACTTACCCTGGGAACGTGCAGATCAGCACGTTCCCCTACTGTTGGATCCGCGGATAGATCCATCTGCCGGTGATCTGCTTCCCAAGGAGACCACCGGATGACCACGGCCTCCGGGGATCCTAAGGCGCCCGCGGCCACCCTCCTTCGCAGTGATCTAAAAACCACCTCTTCCAAGTCCTAGAACACACCACTGAACCACCTGGGAGGTCTGATCATGGGTCACATGCGAGCTCAAGGCTTGCCTGGCTACAAGGCCAACCAGACGCGTCAGCCACAAGTATAAATGCGCGACCTTGCAAGACGACTTGGCAATCCTATACCTGAACGCACTACTCCCTTCACACTGCCAACACTTCAATTTACTCCGACATGGGTAACGCTATCAGCAATGCCGAGTTCGAGAGACAGGGTAAGCTTTTGGGGATGAAGTCGGTGCCGGGCCAGCCTGGGCAAAAGTTCAAGCCGCTCAGCCTGAAACAGATGAAGCAGATCCAGAAGCAGATCGTCTTTGAGTACCCTTTTCTTACCAACGTTTTCGAGTCTATCCTCGTGACAGACAACGAGCTTCCGGATTGCCCAATCGGTACAGCACCTCTTCCGACACGTCACACTCTTTGAGTGGCTTCACTAACTGGACTTCAGTGTGGGCAAACGACCAGTTCGAACGCATGACCCTTTACCCCAAGGAAGACATCATTGGCCGTAACTGCCGTTTCTTGCAAGGAGGTGCATAATTGTACTGGTTGCACCTCAGCTGGCCTTGCAGGCTGATGGTCCATCTTCGTTTCCTGCAGAGTACACCGACCCGGCCACAGTAACCAAGATTAGGGAAGCAATCAAGGCTGGCGAAAGCTTGGACGTGGAGATACTCAACTACCGCAGAGACGGCACAGCATTTTGGAACAGATTCAGGTATGTTTGAAGTGAGTACTGTTGAGGCATCTGTTTCCGTCCACTCATGGTCATCCCTGCCTGTGACACAGGATTCTGCCTGTGCACAAGAAAGGGAAGAAGAACGGACCTGTGGCGCACTTTATTGCCATTCAGAAGGATGTGACCCTGTTGAAGGACTTTGCCCAGCGTGACCCTGCCACATGGACTCCGCCTGAAGTAGCGATGTACGTGCATAAAACAGACTCTCTCTTCCTCCCGTTGGAAGCTCACAGAAAGCGACCACGTCCAGGTGGTTGCAGTCCAACGTGTTGGGGCAGTTTGGGAGAGCGTTTGTGGTGCAGGGAATTAGTGGAGCCAAGCTGTTAGACATGAGCCGGGACGAGCTCTTCGCCAAAGTCGGGGGCGAGATGTCCAAGAAGGAAAAGGCCCGAGTGTGGGAACTGGTGTGCGAACTGCAAGAAAAGGGCACAGAGCTGGTCCGCAAAACCGTGCAGAAGAGCAAGGAAAAGAGTGGCAAACTCAACTACACCGCTCCAGGTATGTGCACCTCAAGCACAGCCGCGCTAACAAGCAACTCTCCTTACCCTTGGCCTCTCATGACTGCAGAGGGAGATGGCGTAGCGGAGGATGTGCCAGACTTTTGGAACACTGAAAAGACGCAGCAGGATTACTTGATGCCTGTCAAGTGTTATGTGGAGGGTTACGAGCCTGTTATCTTCCTTATCAAGCGTAGCATCACCTACAAGGAACTCAACAAGAAGATAGGTACGTTTTGCCAACTCTTGAGCACGATCGGAGGCATGCCACTCACGAGGAGATGCAGAGCACACCTTTGGTCGCCAGATGGCAATATCTTTTGTTGAAGACGGCGAAGAGAACGAAGTGAAGGAAGACGACGACGTTGAAGCGGCCATACTACTAGCCGAGGGAGGCACGGTGTGCCTTAAGGTAGAGAGAGTAAAGAGCAAGAAGAGCGCAGTCAGTAAGGCCAAGGCCAAGATGGTGGACTCGTTGCCCGTAGCAGTGTTGATGACAGACGCCTTTGGGGAGGTGCTCTTCGCAAACGAGTGCGCACTCTCGATGGTGGGCGAATCCAACCGTCGCACGCTCCTCAAGAAGAGAACCAACATTAAGGACCTAGTGGTGGGCGACGATATCGCCAAGATCGAGAACATTCGCCTTAGCTCGAGAGACGGAGAGGGATACAACGTCGAGATGGCTCAGGGCCAGAAGAAGGCAACGCTCTTCGCTACGAAGGATGAAAAGGGCCGACTCGTATTCACAATTATCAAGAAAAAATACGATCTCTTCGGCAAGGACCGCAAGCAGGAGTAACCTCCAAGTCGAGGCATCATCGCGCGTGTAAAGTGTAACATAGCCGGATCGAGAGATAAAGATATTTCAGTGGATTGAAGACACAAGGCGAGGCCCAGCGTTGGAGAGTTGAATTTATTCTCACTCCTTTCTTTGCCTTATTGGCCATCAGTAGATGCTTGTCTAGTCGTGTCGCTCTCTCCAGGCACGACGGGCAACACTGCCGGATTGGTCTGTTGTATGTGATAGTGTGAGAACTGCACCGTGCATAGGGAGCTCATCCGCACCTTAGCCAGTACGGTGCAGAACTCGTGCTTAACGCTCGGACAAAAGGAGTCGATCCTGCGCCATGTCTTTTCCCAGATGCCTTCAAGGGGCTCTTCTGCAAGACCATATGAGCAATCATAACAACGGATGAAATACAAAGCGCGAAAGTAGTGATGAGCACCAGAAGGCTGTAGAACATTTGAGGCTGACATAACAAGTAGTGTGTTCTTCAACGATTCCGTGACCGCTTCCGCCTGCATTCACGATGATATTGGGGGGAAACCATTGTAAGAGGCCTGTGAAGTATTATGACACCAAATAAGGGAATATTTGAGATACTATCTCATACCAGCATCTCGGAATTGTCGGCCTTCATGTAGAGCTCGATGAACTGCAACAACTGCATCCAAAGTTCTTCGAATCCAGCATTACCTATGAGACTGCTCATGTACTGCAAAAATATCTTGGACGCAAGGGCTGACGCGCGCTGACGAGTTTCCTCCAGGGCGGCCATCTCGGCGCGACCTGCAGGACGTAACGATAACAGTTCTTTGAGCAGCGGGAAAATCACCTGCCGCGATGCATATATGAGTAGTTTCTTAAGCGCAGAGACTACCAAAACAAACCTGATGGAAACAGGAGAAGCAAGCTTGGGGAGGGCCCCTAGAGAGGGCTGGTGACAGGAGCGCTCGCTGTAATATCACTATGGCGTAGTGTCGCACCTAGGTTGGGTTGCGTGAGGTCCCGTTGATGTGCACGTGCACTCAACGTATGAGGTACCTCTAAACGGGAATCCCTACACAGTTCGGCCACATCTTGAAGTGCAGGCACCCAGAATCGATTCCATCCCCACACTGCCCGATCGTATATTTTTAGATTTCGTATTATTGTTGCTAAGAGCGGCATCGTACTTGCACGGGCCTCAGCATCGCTGGTAAGAACGGGGGAGGCATGCTTGCTTTCCTCCTGCACTACCTCGGTGGGAGCGCGTTCGATTTGCTCAGGTAGATATGAAGAGAGGTTGTAGAGGCATTCCATTGCTTCTATGGCCAGGGACGTACTAGTCGCGTACGAAATATGATTAGTCCTGAATTGAAGCGTTTCATATTTGAATTATAAAAAAACTGTGAACCGTACGGGCAGGGCTTGGCGCGAGCGAATGTCTTGATAACATTGAACACCGGGAAGAAGTTATGTATATCGATCAGGCGCTGCTCAGGCTGAATGTGATGATGCATAAGGAAAATTGTTCCTCGGGGCACAGTAACAGGTTTAACTTACCGCAATGGCCCGATCCGCAAGAATCAATCCATTGAGGGTCTTGAACGCTACAACAGCACTTGCCGGGTAATCAGCCGAGAAGCGAACCAATGATAACAGTGTGGGTCCAGCCACCTCCGATCTGTGATTTATTGTAGTAATATCAGGTTAACGAAACGCGTTACAGCCCAAGTTGACATGGAGGCGCACCGGAGAAGACGTGGATGAACATGAAGAATCCGACTGGTCGCTGCTGTGATAACATCCGCCAATGAGGATGCTACCGAGGCGTTAAATTTGAGAAGGAGCTGCAGCGATTTTACGAGCTGCTCTCCAAAGTTTGAACCTCCAAGCCTTTGACACTGCAAGCACAACCCAACTTAAATGCAATCTTTCACACCACGGATCTATGAAGAATGGCAATATACCAAAAAGAGGAGGTTGGAAACGGCACGCTCGACAAGAGGAGTTGCCGAAGTAGCATTATTGAGTAAACTGGCAAAATGCTCATAGACCAATACCCTAGAAGAGGATGGATCAACACACTACCTGTCTCCCCTCTTTGTGTTAGGATGTTGTACCATATGAAGATGATCCGCTCTTGATTGAGATAGGTGATGGCGGTAAGAAGATCGAGACAAAAGACAGCGAGCTGCACAATTAATAAGTAAATAGCAATACAGAGTCGCGGTCGGCATACCTTTTCATCATAGGGCAAGGTTTCTTTTTCTTTGTCCTTCGGACGTACAGACGCAAGAATTAAGGCCTTCAGTAGATAAATCAAAGAATCTGCCTGCAAGTTCCTGTAGTAATTTAAATACTAAAAATCATATTTTGCAGGCCGAAATTAGTGGAGAGGGAAACATACTGAGTGTCCATGATTATAGCACGCAAATCGCATAGATTGATGCACTGTATGGCTTCTTTCTCGGACTCCATGTCCTCTGCGGACGGTTCGTCCTAATTAAAAATATAATAATGCGTAGATGTTAATCCACTGTGGAAGTAGCTACATAGGAATGTAGAAAGATGGATAGTACTTGGGCAGGATCGTAGAACCACACAGAAGTGAAGCTAGAGAGAAGACCGGAACTGGTTTTTTGTTTCTGACGACGAGCGGCCGGCGAGGGAGAGGGCTGTTCACCCACTACCTGTTGATGCATTTCTGCGAGAGAAGGCAGCAAATCTAGCTTTTGAAGGCTAAGTATACAGTTGAGTATCTGCGCTCGGGGCGATACACGTGAAGACATACAGTTAGTACATGTCATCACGGCTCAAGCTGCTGAAATGTTAGCACAAATGGACGCACGTATTTCCAAGCCTCACGGAAATGATTGGCATGATGCCGTGCGATAGCGAAAACGGTTTTCGTTGCCAGCTGAGCTTTTTTGTTTCTGCCAAAAGTCACGACAGGATTCTCTCCGGGTGGGGATAACAGAGTAGAAAACTTGCACAGAGCAATCTGTTCCAATGAAAGTTTGAGGGAGCAACATTTCAAAGGCTGGCGATTGGTGCACATACCACAAGGTTATCGAACACGTCTGAGAGCCCGTAGTAGGCTGATATCTGTGCGCAAAGGTTGAAACCACCAAGCGCCTTATGTATGATGTGATCCTCATACGAAGTATCGAACACTAAAGATGAGAAACAAGTTAAATGGATAGATGCGAAGTCAGTGGTGAAACAACACTTAATGTACCAACAGATATTGCTGCAATTATTGGACAATTGAGAAGAACGGAAAAGATATCCTTGTCGTAGGCCCCCGAATCGGTAGAGAAGAAAGGATGAACCAACGACGAGCGTTTAAGAAGAGACTGCCACTGGTGCTGCGTCACCTTACCACTCGTGTATTGCTCCAGTAGCTGAAGGGCATGAACAAAACTGTTGTGGTGAGGACAAATATGTGACACAACAAACAGCACGGCATAGGCACCTTTATCTCGTTAGCTTGAATTGAAGTGTAAATCTCGACCAACGCGTCCCGTGGCGGATCGCCTTCCCCATTGGTGCCACGTAAGCTGAAAATAAATTGCTCTTGTGTCATTTTCTCCTGAAAACGTGGGATCGATTATAAGCAAAAGCAATTGCAACGCACTAGAATTAGAGTATGGGGTAGTCAAGTACTCGAACAGAAGGGTTATGCAGGTCCACATTGAGGAGAACGGTAGAAAACGCTAACAGGAAACAGGCATCGGAGTCTACGAGAAAGTTAGGATTGCACTCAAAGTAGCGAGCGGCGAAGCACTCCAGTATGCGCGATATCATCTGCGCTTCACCAGGCAATCTGGCACAGAATGCCGGAGTCAACCAGACGCGTGAGTCTAGAAAGAGAGGGTACGCACCGGAATGTCTCTAAGAAAGTCCGCAAAGCAGAAATAAAGGATACGCCATGGTGATCGAATAGATTTACATAGGCCTTGAGCACTTGCTGATTGAACTCGTTCTCCTAAGCCGACAATAAGTGAGACGCAATAACAATAAAAGAGACCGTGCAGAGATATTACCTTGCCAATATACTGACCAACTGCGGCTTTGTCAAGGTCGGGGGTATTGCGGAGATAGTTTGCCATACTCAGGTGATCAAGGGGTGTAGGCAACAGGTGATATTCTGAAAGGCAGATCAATAACGCGAGAACAGTTCGTGAATGAGTACCGTCATTGCACGAACCTTGAAGAAAGCGGATCCCTTCCTTCGGGTCCTTATTCCAGTGCTCCACACTCATGAGAAGCAGCCTTTTGATTTGCTTCCTTTTGGCTAATTCCTCCGCCGATAATGCGGGCTGTTTTATAGTGGACACAAGCATTCGTAAGGTTAGACGCGCTTATAAACCTTGAAGTTCAAGATAGGGGTACTGCATAATGAGAATGAGAAGATTTGCAGCGATCAGCCAACGCTTGCAGTAGGGCAAGTAGCCCTTCCAATGACAGAACATGAACCGTGTAGAGAGCACCACTCACCGGGAAGGCATTCTACGGTGTGATGTTGGACAGATCAGCTATTTTGCTTTACGTTGGCTAAGAAGTTAAAATACCTTATAGAGGAATTTACATAATTGCTCGAATAGGCTAGCGCATTGCAGATCACAGTCATAGTTGAGATAGAGATCGATCATGAAGTCGGGCTCAGAGCAAAACTCTAGAAGACACTCTATAGCTAGTTCTTGTTTCTCGTAGGTTACACCCTTTCCTTCCATAATGCTGCTCGCGAAGATATGCAGACTTAAAAGGCAGACCACCAAAAAAAAGCACCTAAGCACATACCTGTTGAGAAGGCACAGGAAGAAGGCCTCAAATTGCATTTTGAGAGCAGCCTTAAATGATGTATAGAGGTGGAAGAAGGCACGAAGCGTGAACGTGAAAATTGTCAAATCGTTCGTTAGGAGGTTCTGGTGACATTCCGAGCAACAGCACTTGTTTAGTTCTGCACGTGGTCAAGTGTATAAA
Organism: Acanthamoeba royreba; assembly: GCA_000826365.1. NCBI lineage: Eukaryota > Discosea > Longamoebia > Acanthamoebidae > Acanthamoeba > Acanthamoeba royreba. The sequence continues at coordinate 384 of CDEZ01022479.1, read as the reverse complement.
TGAGGCATGGGGAATGCATGGTACAAGCATGAGATAACGGCAAAGGTCGTCTTGGATAATGGGGAGGAGGCCCGAAAACAAGGCCTCCGATGGTTGCGTCTCAAGCACAGTGTTGATCAAATTTAGCCCAAGTAGCCGAGTGCTCCGATCGGAATTGGTTCGTGTTGGTTGGATCAGCGAGCAAATGAACGTGAATAACTTTATCATGCACGGCACTCCGTAGGGCTTGTGTGTTAGCGAAACTGTTACACAAACGTTGTTGAGGATGAGTGACGCAGTTCAGGTTAGTAGATTAGTAGTACCTTGATTGCGTCCATTCTCTTCGCTGGTACTTGTTTGGCGGAAGCGAACACCGCGCGGATTCACGTACTCTTTCCCTTCGGA
>CDEZ01022478.1:6766-18897 GCA_000826365.1 Acanthamoeba royreba | reverse complement strand
ATGGAGAGCGACTAATGAACTTTGTGCACTGTTTCTCAGCAGGGCGAAGAGTGACTTACCGCGAGATCTTGCCGCGGAAATCAACGTCGGCCAAGTTCTCAACCTCGCAGAAGGTCTCGTCAATGGTGCTGAGTACCTGCTTTGTCTTTTCGCATGCTCGCAGCAAGCGGGTGAGCAGTCTCTTGTTCCCAAGTACGTCAACATCCAGTTTTTTCTGTTAGGCCTAGATGGTGAGATCTTCTTCTTCTTCTTCTTCTTCTTCTTCATCATTATAATCTTCTTCTTGTACCTTGATCTCCTGTGCAAAGTGCCGAGCCAGGGCATAATCGAACTCACGGGCACCGGCAGACGCATCGCTGATTGAGGCCAGCACCTAAAGTGATCATCCATCATCGATTATGTTAGCTGTTAACCAGAAACGAAGAAAGTACAACGTACGGTGAGTTTGCTGCGTCGGTAGCTGGCTACAAGCACGTTGAGGAAGGAGTGACCCATATCAACGAAAAGAACTGTTTCACCAGTGTCTTCTTGCTCCTTTTCCTCATCCGCAACAGAAGCAGCTGAGCTGTCTTTGCCGCTGGCTCTTCTGGCCTTCAAAATTGCGTCCCTCCGAGCATCACGTCTCTTAAGACCATAGCAAAGGGCAACTGTTCACATCGACAATAAGCGATTGGATGACTTGTCTCCAGGGATCGCCACGGGAATCACAGAATTAGGAAGGGATAACACATACTCGCAGTAGCCTCGTCGATAATCTGCAAAAGAGGAAGATTCGCGATCGCAAGCGCATCAGCGATAGCGCGTCGCTGTGATGGCGTAAAGCTGGACGGCACCTGATCGCAGGAGTCATGAATGAATCGTTAGAATAGTGGTGAACATAATCCTGTAAGTTTAAATGATAACACGTACTGCCACCACGCAACCCTTGGTAATCTCGTTGGCGTTCGATGCAAAGTTAGATTCCACGTAGGACTTGAACGTCTTGACCATCATCGAGGCTACCTCCTCTGGACTAAAGGTTGTTTCCTCATCTTGGAAAGGCACCTAGTGTACATACAAGAGTAAACAATCCGTTCCGTAACAAGCAAGTCCTTACATGCGCACCTTGAACACAACTCTGCCATTCCTTTCCTCGGCCTCGAAGGGCAGCATGGTAAGCTCCTTCTGCGCTTCCTCCAGCGGCTGTCCCAGGAAGCGCTTTACCGAATGCAATGCAGCGTTGGGCGCGCGTGCCATCTGCATTCCACACCGATCACCAGGTGAGTTCTCCTGGCGACGTGATGGAAGATAATATTACGTACAGCACCAGCGGCTTCCTCTCCGATCAAGCGGCGGCGCTCGCGGAAAGAGATCACATTCCTGTTTTCAAAATAAAAAATAATACTAATTTAATTTCATGTCTGAGTTACTTTCTTGTTTTAAAAGTTAATTTTAAAAAATACTCTTTTTGTTTGTTGCCCTTGGCAGAGAAAAATGATAATAAAAAATCAATTTGGCACGTACGGTGTGGCGGGATTGGCGAGGTTGTTTCTGATGATGGCGGGGAACATCTCAGCGCTGAGAGTCACGCCAAGGACACACTTTTGGGTGCCATAGTCCAGACCCAGCACAAGCACCTCCTTCTTCTCCTCCTCTTGCTGCTGCTGCGGCGCCTGCTGCTGATCATCCGTCTCCATATGTCCATTGGCGATCGGTGCCGCCTCAGATTCGCTGCCACTGCCATTGACCTCCACGGTCATCGGCGAATCGGGCGGAGGGACCGATTCGGTGGTGGATGAGGTCTGGGGTTGCTCCTGATCCGACATTTCTTCAATCACTTCCTTGCCTCTCGAGAATGGGAGAAAGATTAATCAGAAGTGCAGGAGGCGGAGCGAAACAGAGAAAGATGAAGATGACACCTTCAACGCTGCGTTTCTCATCCGGAGTTAAATGCGTGGACGAAACCCCGAATTTCATTCGATTTTTCTAATGGAGAAGAAAGGAAACATTCCAGAAATCTGAAACACCAGGAAGGAAATCATCACAGAAACGAAGAGTAGTTGGCATCATAGACCTAGTACATGTAGACAAATCATCAACACACCAATACATCATTTGTTGATTTTTATTGTTTCTAATTGTGTTTTTATCAAAGGCAACTCTTCAACTATTTTGGTATGTAAAATGAATGCCCATTACTGCTATTGCATGATGCACCTCCGGCGACCTGCGATGATAGCACGCCTCAGACCTCTCCCTGGGTGCTGCGAGAAGAACGAGAGGAGTAAGAGTATGCGCGGAAAGAAAAATGTGAAAGGACACACTAACCTTACCGTTTGTTGAATGGAATCGACATCTTCATCGCTTTGATCTCCTGGCAGAAGAGGATCCTCGCTGTACGTCGGCTCGACATCAGCGGGAGGCAACTTTCCCGTGAGAGGATCGAAGGTGGGGAAGAGCATCAGCATCAACTCAAGAGGCAGCCGCTGTGCGCATTCCTCCAGCGTCCAGTGTGCACTAAACCTTCGCTGCATGAAGGCCAACACGATGTCACTCATGCTCGGTACACGAGGAAGCTCCAAGCGGAACAGATAGCCACGGCCACCTCTATGGCGTGACTCCGTGCCCACTAGAACGCTCAACCCATCCGGGGAGAGATCGGCTCCTGAGAATAAGAGGGAGCTGGGCTGCAATAGCAACGAGGGCAAGTGCACAGCTTGGCGGACGTGTAGACGCAGATCGACCACTTGCACGTAGTCAACGGACTGGAAGATGAGGAGTTGATGTCGAGATGACGGAAGATTCCCGAATCGTACCAGTGGAACAGTGCCGGCCTGCTTCCACTCCGACGCAGGAGTCACCACTACATCCGCATCCATCACAAGGAGTTAGGCTCGGTCCTGCTTCAGCATGTGGGGCAGCAGTGGCTACTTCACCTCCAGTTCCTTTCTGGATATCGGATGAGGAAGGAGTGCCGAAGTTCCAGATGGTCTGTTCCAAGGTCATGCTTTCCAGCTGATCTGGATTTCTCATGCGGAAGACCTGTTCAAATGTGAGTCTATATCCCTCCTGGATGAAATTGCTATGGCGGTACCTGACAACATCCTGCCTCGCTTGCGACAGCTAAAAGATCTGAGTCAAGATTCCATGCAACTTTGTTGTTTCCTCCAATGGTCGGAAGGAGCGAAACAAGTTGGTACACATCCTCGGAACGGATGTCGAACAGATAGAGGAAAGGCGAGTCGCCAGCCATGACCTGTTTCATAAAGAAAGCATCAGTGGGAGAACCAACTAGACTGCAAAGGAGGTAACTACAAGCCAGCGGTTGTCTGGGCTTATCGCGAGACCATTTATCAGAGTGGAGTTAGCCGATGAATCGGGAATCGGGCAGAGATGCATCGTCCTCATGTCCGGGAATGTGTACACTGGAAAGGCACACCTGAACGTCAGCGCGTCCAGAAGGAGATCAAATGCAGCACTTACCTTGGAAGGTGTGTGTGCTTGTGTTCTCGCATAGCAACAGGCGCGTGTGGTTGCTACATTGATGTAGGGCCATGCTGTTGATCATCGCTCCGGGAAGCAAGCACGTACGTATGACCTAAGCAGGGTATACATTCGATAAATCAGTGCAGTTAGAGAAGGATGCAGAGACGAGATTTACCTCCTCAGTCGTAAGGTCAAGAATCACCAACGCTGCTTGCGTACCTCCTATCACAAGGTAGCGGTCCAGCAGGACCTTCAGGCACACCACAACCCACCCATCCCATCTATGGCCCGTGGCTCAGTTTCAATAGTGAAATTTTAACTCGCGAGTAAGTCCAGTTACCTAAAATGCCGCCCCTCCCTAATATCGTGGTCACGTAGCGGAGAGGAAGCGATCTTGAGAGGCTCTTCATCCGTTCTGAGGATGGTCTCAGCCTACAGTAACCTGGTTAGTAGAGACCCTTAAAGGAGTGGAGAAGTCGCCCACCTTGTTGGTTGTGGAGTCGATACGAAGCACGGAAGTTCGTTGGTTGAGGAAAACCCACTGCCTCCAGGCACAGAGTCCATCTCTGAGCTGCCAGTGGGCATGATAAGTGAGTTCCTCCGCTATCTGCGAGGCCGGTCCGAAAAGGGAGTAGCCTCTCCCCAAGCCTGGCTGCGTGGAAGGCAGGCCTTCGAACAGCGGCAACTCAGGCAGATCCTGCGCTCTATCTTCATCGTGCACACTTTCGTGATATTCCAGTTCGCCGCTTGTATCAATGCTTCCCTGAGAGGTATCCATTGCAGCTCTTGCAGGAGCGATTGGAGTAGATGGGGGTGAGGTGAGGACTTGGCACAAATACGAAGTCCTTCTCCGACGGCAGTAGCGGGGATCCTCTTTATAAGTGGTGGTGAACCCATGTGATGGTTCGGAGTCATCTGATATGTTTGAGCAACGGTGATAATCAGTACATTCCCTACCCGCATCACACAATGCCCATTCTTGTCAAGAGGTGTCGGCGAAAATATGGACGGACAATTAAAATTTGGGATAAAATTACATGTTTCAAAGAGAAGAAAGTAATTTTTCTTTACCCAAATATGAACCTATTAGCGAAAAGCGAAACGCGTTAGGCCAGAATACGAAATAATATTATTTCTGGCTGTTTTGTTTTCCTCCCCGACATCTTTGGATGCGAAGGGTGGTGGGTGGTGGGGCGTGGAAGAGGACACGGTGGTGTTGGCAGCAGAGGCCAGACTCGACCGCTTCGAGTGGACGGTTCCTCTTCGTCGGCGGACCTTGTGACACCGGCCGCGGCTTCGGAGGCGGAGTACTTTCCTACTACCCCCGCACCATGGCCCTCCACCACCATGCTACAGCAGGCCTCCACACCGGCGGCGAACGTACCTACGATGCACGTCTTCCCTGGCCAGCTCATGTTGAAGACACAAGGCTAAGGCGTTATGTTGTGTGTCTGGTTGTGACGTGTCTTCTTCAACTTATATGACGATAGGCGGCCCTCGATAAGTTGAATACACTGATCTCCAACGACCAAGCGAGGATAGCGTGGGAAAAGGAGCGTCGCAGCAACAGGGAGCTCGATATTCGAGCGGAGATGGCAGACCATCTCCGTCGCATCAACGTTGACGTACTGCCCCTTGCTTCTGTGAGTGCGGAGTTGTGCACACGCAGCTACAAGAGTCTCGAATGTGTTCGGTTTCAAGTTTGGTCTCAATTAAGTTGTTTGAATGATGAATGCAGGTGTCTCGGCTGTCGTGCGTGCATGTGGCGGGTACCAAGGGCAAGGGTTCGACATCCGCCTTTGCCGAGAGCATCCTGCGTCGTGGATATGGCCTCCGGACTGGGCTCTTCACCTCGCCTAACCTTGTCCATGTTCGGTACCTACCACCATCTAAGTATTAGGGTGTGCGACTGACATACGAATGCGACTCGCTAGCGAGAGGTTCCGGATCGATGCTAAACCGATAGAAAAGGACAAGTTCGCACAGTACTTCTGGTCGACATGGGACGACCTGAAGGCCAATCAATCCGTACTCTACCCCAGTTCTGGATTCTCTTCGAACATGTCGATGACATCAACTAACTCCTTCATGTGTTGGTCAATGCGCCGTAGGTGGACGGTGAAGCCATGCCGGCCTTCTTCCGTTTCCTCACTTTAATGGCTTGCCGTGTCTTCCTGGAGGAAAAGGTTGTTATTAACCTGACTCTTCTCCAAGCGAGTGTGGTGCCTTGCTAACATCGCCAATAGGTAGATGTAGCCGTGATCGAAGTCGGCATTGGTGGCCGAACGGACCCAACCAACGTGGTCTTGCCTGACGTGTGTGGCATCACGTCGCTAGGATATGATCACCAAAGCGTCTTGGGAGACACTCTTACTGAAATCGCATACGAAAAGGCGGGCATCATGAAGGTATGTTAATTGGCAACTCGGCCTTCTTTAGTTCATTCCTTTCTCATTAATTGTAGCCTGGAGTACGTGCGTACACCGTTCCTCAAGAAGAAGAGGCCATGCAGAGTCTCGCTAAGCAGGCTGCCATCAAGCAGGTAGGAGAGGATTGTCATACACTCGCATGGTAACTTCCGTTGATTGTAGCCCTTTATATCAGGTTGACTTGGCGCTTGTCCCATCACTCGAAGCATGGGGTGGCGGCGGTCCGCAAACTCTCGGTGCGCCTCTTGCATAGGACCTCACCTGTTGGTTCAAATACTGATCTGACATTCACGTGACAGGGCTGCTCGGGGACTTCCAGAAGTCCAATGCCTCCCTCGCCGTAGCACTCTGCCGGGAATGGTTGCGCAGGAACATTCACAAAGTGCCTCCGCGGGGAGAAGATGACGGCCTAGACTCATTCTTGCAAACCGACGAACCGATGCCGCTGCCGCAAGGCTTCCGTCGTGGACTGGCAGAGTGTAAGTGGCCAGGCAGAGCTCAAGTTATTCGCATGCCTTCCATGAGCCACGCCGAGCAAGGAGACCAGGATGAAGAGGAGGTATGGCTCTATTTGGATGGAGCGCACACAGAAGAGAGTGTGGAGGCTTGTGCTCGCTGGTTTTGCGCCTCTCCGCTGCCGCCAGGGGGGAACAACAATGGTGAAATCGACTGCGAGGAACAGCGGCAGGTGCTTATCTTCAACTGTCACCAGACACGATCGCCAAGCAAGCTGCTGAGCAAGTTAGTCAACATCATTGGGACGGAGTGCGGCTGTCCTCGGTTCGATGCAGCTATCTTCACTACGTTTGCCACCAAGGAGATCCCGCCTGCGGCCACATCACCAGACAGCAAAGAGGTGGATACGCTTCGTTGGCAGCGCCAGCAGGCCGATATGTGGCGCGGCTTGGAAGCTTCTGCGTTCCCGCTTCGTGATGCGGACCAGGAGCCGCGACCGGAAGAAGTACGTGTGGTGAACTCGATTCCGGCGGCCCTCGACGCCATTGCGTCCTGTGGAGCAGAAGGCCGAGGAGGAGAGAGGAAGCCTATTCGGACCAGAGTGTTGGTTACCGGCTCGCTCTACCTCGTGGGCGGCGTGCTAGAAGTTCTGATCTCCAGGGGCATCCTCCCGGAGTCTGCTCTCGACTTGTAAAGAGACTCTTTACCACGCTGTACAACATTTTATTAATCACTCATCCACGTACTCGTCGTCCTCTTCTATCAGTTCCTCCTCCACCTCCTCGTACTCTTCTTCATCATCTCTGTGAGCCATACCATCGTCCTCATCTATTTCCGCTTCCGGCTCTTCCATTATATCGAGCTCTTCGTCATCAAGTATTGTTCGAGCTGAGTCAGCTCTTCGAGACGACGCGGAAGAACGGAGGGTTCTGCGGCGAGTAACTGAACTCAGAACAATATCGGCCGGGATCCGGATTACAGTAGGAATGTCGTTGTGCGTCACCGTCTCGGGAAGATCTTGTCCCTCCACATCTACATCGTCCTCTTCCTCAGCCATTATCCTCCGCACTTTATGGGATCGGGATGGTCGTCTCGATCGCGTCGTTTCTCGAATGTGTTCCTCAGTGTCAAAAGGTTCATCGTCGTCGTCAACCTCGATTTTTTCTTTTCCTTTAGCACTTCTGCTGCGCTTATTTGATCGGGCCTCGACTGTTTTTAACGTGCTTTCCTCATCCTCTTGTTCCTCATCCACGTCGATGGGGTGACCTGCATCATTGCGTAACAAGAATGAATTGATGTTTTCTTACTCCAGAATTGTGAGTTCAAGTTACCGTATTCCTTCAGAAAGCGGAGCAGTTTACGAGATAGTTTCGCCGCCAGCCTGGCGATGATACTGTCGGGATTATTGTAGGCAGCAGCATTGGCTTCGAGAAGCCGAATATCGGCTTCAACGGCCTGCGCCACGAACATACGTGTTATCATATTGTGTAGCAGAGGAGCATGCATGCGTACGTGTAGGGATCGATAATAAAGATGTCGAAGACGAAGTGTCATGGTGGACAGATCAATAGGACAAAATACACGCGACGAGTAATCTGGAAAACCTGCCAGTGGGACTGGATCCCGGAAAGCCACGTATGTGGCTTCTTGTCGTAGCAGCTCCAGCTTCTCCGCTAGTTCAAGATACACTGAATGCCAGATCACAATTAGTTTCTCAGTTGTGTAACCAATGAACATGTCATGTGGGTGGATGCGAGTGATTACCATCGTTTGTAGTTGATTCCCGTACAGAATTCGGCTGGTAAATAAACTCCTTTGATTCCCAGGGAGATATTCGTGAGATGCTGCCATCACCCTCCCACAGTACTTCAAGGCAATTCCAAGTGCTGTCTGGAAATGTGTCTGGCGACACAGGCGAAACCGATTGCACGGTGCCGTTCCACCAACGGCCATGGGAAGCCGTTTTACTGCCATCCGTACTCTGAATGTACAAAGGTGGTGAGGGATGTATTCCTACTTTTTTCCTTTAGTAGGAAAGAAAGGACTAACCTTGTCTTGAAAGAAGACGACTACGGGCCTGTCCTCTTGACGAGCATCCAAGGAACGCTCATAACGGGTCCGTAGCACGAGGAAATCTGGCACATCTGAGGGATGATAATAAACGGTGAACTCGGCCACTTGGGGGCTCTCGTCGACTTCAGACTCAACATGGCTTCCATCCTCCTCCTGTGGCAGCTTGCCTGTGCTGCATTCTGATGGTAGCGGCGTTGGCCGCAGATCGAGCAGAGAGAGGGTGATACGAGCAACAATGCCGTAGTATGACGGTTGGTATTCCAGGCTGACCACTCGGCACAACTCTTGCGGACGGATAGTAGGGATATTATCCCATGGGGGAGCAGAGTGTTGAAGCTTGTTAAATGCGTCGAGGTAGTCGGCATGACCTTGTCTACAATAGATCACTTCATCGTTCATCTGGTACGGTGGTGATGAGTGGACCGCAAACAGAGTGTCAGTTGACAGATACCTGAGGAATGTAAGACTGCATAATCGGGCTATCGGGATCCGTGACAGTTAACCACTCAGGCCACCGTTTAATGGATTTGTTTTTCACCTGACCACATGGTTGAGTCCCACATTGCGAACAATCAACTTTATGTGGTATCTGGACAGGGCCTTACGTACAGTTGCCTTGAGTCGACTGTTGAAACGTGGGTTGTTCTGAGTAGAATCATCCTGTTCGTCCACCTCCTCCTCCTCCTCATCATCATCATCATCGGATAGTCTGTACCGTTTCTTCACTCTCGCCTTAGGTCTGTATGTAGTGTTGATGGGCGATAATTAGCCACTTTTCGTACATGTCAGACATAGTGTGCAGGTTGGAACTTGCCGTAGACGCCGAGCATATGAATGATCTTCGGCAAATTGATCATTGTCGGTAAACAGCTCTTGTGCTATATCATCAGGGGCTTCGATAGTGGCGGCCAGGTCTGGTTGTAGATCAACTTGCGTTCGTGCCCGCGACCGAGTACGTGGACCTGCATCACTAGCCGAGCTTGGGCTGTCCTCCTCCTCAAAATCTGATCTTAGATGCCTTCTCTTTCGCTTCCTCAGTTGCTGATGTTCTGTAAAGAATGTGTACTGAGCCGTTACAGTTTGTCTGAAAAGACCGTTTGAGTATATACCAAAAGAGCTATCTTCAAAGGTTTCGCCTTCTGAGAAGGGCTCTCCAGGGGAACTGTGCTCACAGAATTCAGATTCTTCAGAGTCCTCCATGCTTGAAGAGTGATTATAATGTCAGACCGGAGACAACGCTCGCAAAAGGCAGAGAAGGAAGTGTAGGCGTACTCTGGCTCCTCTTCGCCTGCGCTTACGGGTGCTGGATCTTCCTCTATGTGGGCACGAGAGCGAATGAGAGAGACAAGGCGGGCACGCTCTTGCTCGTACTCACCAACATCTACACCAATACTGCCTACCTCTGTAGTTTCATCGGGCATGTGTGCAGATGCGAGAAGAGGAAATTTAGATCTAAATTTACATCGTGCTCAGGTTGTGAAGGTACCGCCAACATAGCCGGGAGGTTGTTGCTTGTATGGCACTCCATCAATGGTGCACAAGAGCGGCCTTGGCATAAGATGAGGTGGAAGCTGTCGATTGTAAGGATAAGTGACATCCCACACGGACATGCTATCTGGAAAGGCCAACCTGAGTGTTAACATCCAAAACCCAGTGATTGATGTCTCGCGATAGTGGATTGTAATCCGTCTCGAAGAACTGCTCCACCGGTACGCTCTAATTATGATCGCAACTCGGTAAGAGTGCTGGAGTAGTAAAAGTGTGTGCGAGAAAAATGTACTTGGTACTTAAGATCAGATCCCGTGCCATATAGGGTGTAACATCCCTCGTGATCTGACACAGCAAAGAAGGCTCCGTTACGCGAGAAATGTCCATCGAAGAGCTGACGACCACCATTCCTGAAACCTGGCCAATGTCAAACAATCAAATGATTGAGTGCAGATTGAACACTGAGATGGGGTATAAGTTAACGAACTTTGGACAGCATGCCCCTTTTGTATGTCCCATATGGTGACGCATCCATCGTAGCCAGCACTAATAATGATTCGCGGGTCCGCTGGATGTGAGTCCAGTACATACACAGAGTTTGTGTGACCTTGAAGAGTATGCACTAGTGCTCCACTCTTGGCTTCCCAAATCTAACGCCAGTACGCACAGCCACTGGTTAGTAGATCGCTCGGATTCACAGCGCATTACGCTTACCTTGATTGTGAAGTCAGAGAGGGCGGTTATAACGAATTGATCATCTTGACTCCAGAGTGCCATAGTCACGATGATCGGCGTCGCAACCTCCGCCGTTCCGTTTCCGGTAGCTGATCGACGAGAACGTTTCGTTTCAGGTTGTCTCCTGGAATGGTCTTGGCTCTCATGTGCGCTCTGCGAAGCATCAGGCTGAACCGCAACTATTTTGTACCAACGAGTCAGCAATCGTGGTGTGTGTGTGTGCGGTGCTGGATGGTTAACGCACGAGAAGTGCATGATCTATCCGCCACTCGCCAGATGTAGAGGTTGCCATCCCAAGAACTGACACAAATATCAGGTAGGTCTACGAACCATCTTAGAAAGATGAGAAGTGTACCCTGTTAATATACGGTCGCTATTGTTGCTGAATAAGGCACAGTGCACCGCACGCGTATGGCCCTCAAGTACCCAGTATGGCTCTAAGCAGAAGAAAACCTTTAGGTGTGACTTGAACTGGGCGACGCGTGTGGCGATAAATACCGCTAACGTGTTGGGCTGCATTGGTGACAGTCCACACTCTAGCTACATTATCGCTACAGCCCGTGACAAAATAGCTGCCCGTAGCGTCGAAGCTCGAGCACAGTACCTTACTTCCGTGTACGAGAGGTGCATAAACCACTGAGCGCACCTCGAACAATTCTCTTGATGGGGTCATTATTGCGGGGTATTAGATGCATCATCTTTTCTTTCAAATGCTTGTGTGAGTGATCGAGGTACGTACCCAGGATTCTGCGATCTCCGCTGCGCCATCTCATCGACCCACCACAAACGAGCCGAACCGTCGAGTGAGGACGAGAGGAGGACACGATTCTTGGAAAAAGGCGATGGTGAGAATGCCACCGCGGTGATAGCGTTCGAATGGCCGGCCAGTACTGCGACTGGCGAGAAATCACGCAGAGACCAGACACGAATGAGGTTATCGTTGGAGCCACTCGCTATATACTTGTTCTCTGGATCAATACTAATATCGGTGATGTCTCCCTGGGAGCGCCTGATGTTAGACTATTTCGAGGTGCTCTGATGTCTTGGTCATGAGTACCTCATGGCCACGCAGAGTAGCAACAAGGCGACCAGTGTCAGCGCTCCACAGCTTAACTAACTTATCATCGGATCCCTGCATGCATTTGCACACAAAACGACCATCAACACATTTCCCTGAATGGAACATAGGCAGCAGTATACCGTAGCTAGCAACCTTCCTGACTTGTCAAACTCAATACAATATACAGCGCAGACATGCCCACGATTGACTTTCAACTGCAGCGACGACCGCACCATGGTTTAGAATTCGCAATCGGTTAGATGAGCAGCTACAGTGAATGTGGTACCGCATGATAATTACTATAAACATGGGGCATCGGCCGCAACTTGGCGGGTAGTCGCATGCCCAGCTCTCGCTGCCGCAGTACCAATGCTACATGTAGAGTAAAGATGGTAAGTTCTTCTTCGCACACGAAGTCAGATTCA